>VOQK01037000.1:0-18782 GCA_015052645.1 Benitochromis conjunctus
TAAACCAACCAGAGCACTAACAGAAGTGAGAACGTGTGTGATGTGGACAAACTACAGTTATGTGCTACATGTGAGAAAGTGCAACTTCAGACAGCGATTGGATCAGATTCTTCTGAAAGCAGGGAGACGATGCATGAAAAGGGTTTTAGAATGAAGGCACTACGAAAACCAAAACTGCATCAACAACAGTATATACTGTATATCTTAAGGCAGGAAATGATTGGTAAAAGCCTATTTAATATAATATTTATATGTAAACAAGTAGCCTAAAATATTAATGAGTTACAGGCCACTTGGTGTCTCTGAATTATGAATCTTTTTTTATAAATAGCGGAGTTTGGGTTTCTGTTATTTTAGTGTTTGAAGTTTTGATTCTTTTGTTTTGTAGGTTGAGTTTTGTTATCTTTTTAGTCTACTAATGCTGGGCCTCAGTGTTTATCGTATTATTTAAGTTCCATTTAGTATTCATAGACCTTTGGATGACTTTATGTTTAGTTCCCTCTGAGTTTTTCTTGTTTCTCCCCATTTCATTTTTCTGCGGTTGCGCCGTTGTTCCTTTCTTTGTCCAGCTTTAATGTGAGTCTACTTGCCTAATTCCGATTTTACTTTAAAGGTTAGTTATCAGTTGTACTATGTGGTATTTTTACTTCCCTAGTTGTTGACACATGTGTTAATTATGTTCAGGTAGCTCTTGTTCCCCTCCTGTTGAGTTATCTATCATTCAATTTTTAGTACTATTTATACACAATCAACTGTGTATAAATAGTCCTGTCCTTGAGTCTTTTTTATTTTGTCTGTTAATGTGCTGGTAATGTTTCTGGTTCTTCTGTTTTCCCTTATGCCCTGTAACTTTTGGATTTTGGTCTACCTTTTAGATTTTGAATGAACAGTTAATTCTTGGTTTCTGTTGGAATTCTATTTCTTCTGTGTTTGGCTCTTTGGGTCTTAGTGGGTCAACTCACTACCAAAACGATGTATCTAAGCAAAATAAGACATCTTACATCACCTTACACTGTGGATAACTGAATCTCATTAAACTTAGGTGTGATTCTTCTCATCTCTTTACAAAGCCATATTCAAAGTCTAACAGCTGCTAAAAAAGTACAAAAAATTGAGCTAATGTGAGTGGGCTGGCAAAATTATGTAACACAGAATCATCATCTCCTACACTAAAGGCTGGTGGGTCCCTGGCTGTCCAGATGGCATGCCAAAGTATCCTTGGGCAAGATACTGAATCCCAAACTGCTTCTGATGTGATCAGATTGCGAGTGTGTGAGTGTTAGATAGAAAGCACTTAAATGTAGAAAAAAGTGCTTGTGTGAATGGGTGAATGAGACATGTTGTGTAAAGTGAGTTCTCGAGATGAACAGCACTATCTAAGAAACAGTCCGTTTACCATGGGCAATTTGAAGTTCAGTGACTGAAGCTTGTTTTCCACAAAATTAGGACACTGTCAGTAAATAAGGGTTGGGTTCTTACAGTGTTTCTGCATCAATGATAAACATCCACAAACAAACCAATAAGAGCACAATAATGACTCACAATACACTGGGGATACCAGTCATGTCATTGGCAGATTCGGGTTAAACAACACACACACACATGTGCATTCATAAAGAAAACAGAGATGGAAGGAAGAAGAAAAAAAATCAGTGCTTCAAATGCAAGACTTGCAACTGCCATTATACTAATGTTTTATTCTTTACTGACATTTTACCACACATTTGTATCAACCAAAAGATGGATTAGCTTTTGGGTTTGAAAAATGAAGCCAACATGGAGGTGTTTGAATTGTGCATTCTTTTTAATGACTACCAGGGGGCAATACCTGTGGTTGCAAAAAGCCCTGTGGCACTACATAAATCTAGAAAATGGTCCTCTT
Source organism: Benitochromis conjunctus (assembly GCA_015052645.1). Lineage (NCBI taxonomy): Eukaryota > Metazoa > Chordata > Actinopteri > Cichliformes > Cichlidae > Benitochromis > Benitochromis conjunctus. The sequence goes on from VOQK01037000.1 coordinate 1,883, forward strand.
TTATCACCTGAATAAACACATTCTTGATGATGCTATGGTCTCAGTCACTCATTTGTGGTCATAGTAGATAGAACAGAAAGGAGGATTATTGCTCACTGGCTAACCATTTACACAAGACAAGCCTTCCCAAACCCTTTGGTTTACATTGGCGTGGCTGTATTGATCAATTATACTGTCTGTGATCTAAACAGAGTTCATTTTTACTAATCCTGGTGTATCCTGGGAATATGTAGCAAACATAATGACATTATGTCCAATAGCTTTGTAGAGATTTTACTCAAGATCACTAATGTCAGTAATCTAATGAAGGCACCAGAGAAAAAATAGACGATCAGAGTCAATATGACCCAATACAGAAAGTGCCAGCTTACCTGTGAAGAGACAACGAGACAGAGGATTACTATAATTATTAGTAGATAGGACTATGTACCAAATTTTGAAGCACTTCATCCAATAGTTGTCAGGACATATCACTAGATGTAAAGCCTGAAGAATTAATGCTCAGTGGACCAAAAACTGCAAAAGATATAATATACATTCTTTGGCATAAAACCAGACTGTGAGGTATGGGAAAGCAAATACAGAACACATATCTGGCAATAAACCTTTATATTATATACATACAGTTCATTTACATGTGGAAGTTATAGACTATTTGGTGTTTGTGATGTTCCCAGAGGGTTAAAAAGCTTTTGGCAATAAAAGGAAAACGAGTTTTACCACAAGCTTTTTTCCTTCCAACTTTGCACTTACAAGGGACTGCCTCTGCTTTATAAGCTGGCAAACAAAGCAACATAAAATGAGACACGATTTACAAAAAAAGAAGATTTGATCCAGATTTTGGGACTACCCCTTATTACCCCTTCAGTGACATCACTATTGATTCAACCACGCCACTTCAACTTATTCATTGTGGACATTTTTTTCTCAACTGAGGCACAACCACCCGGACTGCAGCTGGCGTGCTTTTTATCTCTCAAACTCCCCTTCTAGCGCAGAGTGTAGCGTCTCTGATTAGCATATCCTGCTGGCTCTTAATTATTACAGCATGTATGTGATGTTTAATTTATGACATCACTTCTCAAAAGAGAACAAAAAAATAAAAAATAAAAACAGAGTGGGACAGAGAACAGCAGGACCAGTGTGAGCCAAGAGCGGCTGCATGCCATATGTGAGACTAAGGTAGTGCATCTGAGTGCTTGCTTGCCTGCAGAGTATACAGCCAGCCTGGGGCAAGGAGCGATCCAAAGTGTTTCTCAGCTGCTGACAGAGTCACTGGGGTCATTCAAGTTATATACAGTTGATGGAAAAACTTTCATATGAATAAACCTGAACTTGTATTCATTAATGAGAGCATTTCTTTTTTTATATATGCACGGCTGTCTCAAATCTCAAGCCTCAAGTATCTCATCAGCAGAAAAGCATTTCGTTAAAAGTATTTTTTGCCAGTACTGGACAGAGAGTGGAAGAGAGCTGTACACATTACATGCATTGAGCACAGAGCCGGAGCTGAATCAAACCCATGTTGCTGAAATAATGAGTCAACCTACACACAAGCTACCAGGTGGGAAACTGTGGTGCCCCAGTGATTGGTGCACTCTGCCTTCATGTAATAAACCTAACTAGGAGTCCATAAATTATGACTGTCAGAAAAGCATGAAATTTATTTCCACATAAACATCTCACAATTACATCAGATAATGCTTAGCATGCTGTTGTCTGAGGATGCCACCTACAACTCCCTTCTGAGGTGATCCTTGCCTCTGCTCTCTGAGTTGCTGCCCGTTTACACAAGAATGGGGCTGAGCTTGTCAAAACTCTGCAGAGATAATGAAACAGACTTTTTGGGTATCAAGTCAAAGGATTCAGTGCTCGATCCCTTAGTGCAACAAAATCCACCAATAAAAGGAGACAATTTCTGAAGTATCTTTGTAAAAAAGCACAGCATAAATTTGTAGCCATGAGCCAGTTTCAGTTTGATCACCTTTCTCCTCTATTCGCTGCCTCCCTCTCCAGCACACTGATATTTTTTACATGGACGTTTGGTGCTAAATACACTGTTCAAACAAACTAAAGGAATGCACATCTCAACAGGAATAAAAGTCATGCTGGATATCTATAATGATACGGAGTGGGTAATAAAATCAATTTCATTTCAGCAACTCAAAGTTGTACTGAGTAGTTCTTATAGCCTGGCGTACTCGGGGTCATACAAACCTTGAATTTAGCTCCCCAGACCATCACTGTCCCACCACCAAACTGCTCATGTGAACAATGTTATAGGCAGCATAATGCGCTTCTCCAGACCCTTTCATGCCTGTCACATGTCAGGGTGAGCCTGCTATCATCTGTGAAAAGCACAGGGCACCACTGGTGGACCTGCCAACTCTGGCATTCTATGGCAAATCACAATTGAGCTCCACAGTGAGCACGGCGTCCACTAGAGGATGTTGCTATCCTGTTCCTCCTTGAAAAAAGGAGCAGACAGTGGTCCTGCTGATGGGATAAGGACGTTCTACAGCCCCGTCCAACTCCCTTAGAGTAACTTCCTGTCTCCTGGAATCTCCTCCATGCTCTTGAGACAGAGCAAATTTTCTGGCAATGGCTCATATTGATGCGCCATCCTGGAGGAGTTGGACTACCTGTGCAACCTCTGTAGGTTCTGGTATCGCCCATGCTGCCAGTAGTGACACTGACCCTAGCCAAATGCAAAAAGAGTGAAAAAAACAGTCAGAGAAGATGAAGAGGGAAAAATGTCAGTAGCCTCCACCTGTAAAATCACTCCTGCATTCGGGGTTTTCTCATTGTTGTCCCTCTACTGCACCTGTTGTTAATTGTATTAAGACCAAAGCAGCTGAAACACATTAATAACCCCCTCTGCCACTTAACTGACTGGATCAATATCTCAGATTTGACCAACTCAATGCTATACCCTGATAAGAAAGTGTTCCTTTAATTTTTTGAGCAGTGTAGTTACCGAGTCGTTATTGGTAAAACATCCTAATCATGTGTAACAGTTTAGCTTAATTACGCAAGTTGAAAAGCTTACAATTTTGAATAACAGGGAACAGAACACAGAATGATGCTGCTCAAAATAACATCAGAAGGAATGAAAAATACATGTTGGTTGGAAAAAACAAAACATGCAGACACACCTTGTGATTTTAAACTCAGTGTGTGTACTTAGCATACTGAGGTAGACACACAAACAGCATTTCACAATTAAGCAACATTTTATCCTTTTTACAAAAACTGAAAGCCCTGAAAGGTCTTCCTCAAGGGATTACCCTTCACACTCAGGGGAAAGGCATTTCTCTAGGGCATGCAGGCTGTTGCACACTGCCAGGAAGGGATTTGCACTCAGCTGATAACATGCATTTGGTGAGTTCATGACAACGTGTCAGTTGTGTAAATCAGGAGGAAAGATATGTGTTAGTGTTTGTTAAAAGTATGCGAGAGTGTGTGTGTGTGTGTGCGTTCATGCTTTTCTAGTTTAATCTGATGTATCGCTCTCCTGCGGGCAGCTGCAAAACACATTCACAGGTGCACAAGTATTATCCACTCATGATAATATTTATATGAGCTCGGTTCCAACTAAAGGCCAGTGGAAACTCTCTGTGTTTCGGGCGCTCACATCATCGTGATCAAAACAAACAGCAAAAGACGGGGGTGCACCACGTGAGTTTATTTTTTTGTCTGTGTAGGTGCCTTCGAGCAGTCAGCAAAAGTGCCTGCTTAGAAACACAAACTAGACAGATTCGGCCGAATTCCTGTGCTGGCACTTGCTATTTCCCGCTTCCCGTATCTGCGTGAAAAAGTAAATGTTATTGAAACTCAGTAAAGGGTGCCTAATTATGTAGAAACATGAAGAAGAGGCCTTCAGTTTTGAGGCATAAACCCACAACTAATTGCCAAGGTTTGGTTTGTCTGTCTGCTATGACTGACAGGAGGTGGGTCCTAACATAACCACAGACAACACAGTGAGTGTTTGGAAACTTTATTCTGGAGAGTAAGCAGAAAGCAGCCCGAAGACACATAGTCCTGCATCACGGTGGAGTCTATAGCAGACTATTTAGAGTCCGTTGTGGTTAGCTGGGATGAAGAGGTATTGTACAAATGTGCAGATTGTCCAGAAAAAGAGATTTTCAATCTGAATTAGACTTTTTACAGAAAATGTATTTTATTGACAGGGCCCAAGGCTATTTGTTGTAGACTTGTGGAGCTGTTTTGATTGAATTTGGGAATGTCTCTTTGTGGTGGAAGCTCCATCAGCTTGACAGGTTGACACATTATAGTTTTTTCTAAAACTAATCAAAGCTTAACCACAGCAATGAGAAATCATAAAATAGATTTGCTTTTCATAATTGATTAGTAATGGCAGTACTGAACTCTGATGCAAGATTACAGTGAGTCACCAATCAGCTGCCAGGCCTCCCACCTTTTGAGTTCAATAAAATGGAAAATGGTCTGAAGAAGTAAGTGAAATACAAACTGGTTTGCATTTTTGAGATTCTCCTGGGTTGACTTTGGCCCTTTAAACAGAAATATGCTTATTTCCACTTTAAAAATGTGGGTACTCGCTTTCAGCTTGGAGAATCTTGCAGTTTGCCCTGAGAGAGTCAGGTTATAAAGGACTTACCTAAAACGTTTCTATATATTCAGGTCAGTATAGTTCAATTTTATTTATCTAATGCCAAATCACAACAACAGTATCCACAGGGCCCTTTTTATTGAAAGGTAAAAAACCTGCAATAATAGAATGAGAACCCCCAACAATCTGATGACCCCCTTGTGAGCAAGCACTTGGCAATAGTGGGAAGGAAAAACTCCCTTTAAAAAGGAAGAAACTTCCAGTAGAACCAGGCTCAGGGAGTGCAAGGCATGAAGGAAGGGAGGCAGAACAAAAGACACACTGTGCAAGAAAGCCTGACATTAACAATAACTTACGTCACAGCTATGTCAAAATGGCATGCCAAATAATCACACATTCAGGGAAGGCTATGCTAATGAAGCTTATTTTAAGACAAGTTAACTGAGAATTTGAGCATCTTCTTGAGAAAATTGTCTGGCACATGACCCACAGATTACATCTGTATCAGTATTTAAGTCCTCCTTCTGTTGGACTAGTAACTTGCCTGCACCATGTCTCTCCTCAGATCCTTGCAATTATGTGACAAGCCGCCTTCAGCAATGAGAGAAGAACATAACAAATGTGTCTTGTTAAAACACATAGTTATGACCTGCCTTTCATAATTACAGTGACCACTACAAACAGCCGACAGGGCGGAGATGGGCTCGCGGGGTTGGGGAAGGAGACATGGTTAGTTAATTTCTTAGACGACAGGCGACAACTTTGGCACATTAATTTTTGCTGCTCTGGCCGAAAGGTTTTATTTAAGGCGGTGTTAGACCTCTTCAGTCAGAGCACTGGAATCTAAAGACGATGTTGAATACGATAGTTTACAAAAAGAAAAAATTGCTTTGCCTTAGAAATGTTCTTCTGTAACTTGGTTAATTTTGCAAATTATACCTGAAATTGCTCCTATTACATAGTCGTAACAACTATAATTTAGTCAGCCACGACATAATACACCTCACAGCAGTATGTTTATGATGACAAGCAACTTCAACTTGTATTTACGTAAAAGCAAGTGCAAGTCTAAATTGCGCATTACCACACAAAAAAGAGACCAATGAGCTGTACTACACCACATTAACAAGGATAAGGCATGCCTCTCTATGATCTGTTTTCTCTTCTCTCCCCAAACCTCCTCACCCAGTGTTTTTCTGCTGGGGTTTTCTTCCTGTTAAAGGGGAGTTTTTCGGCACCACCTTTGCCAAGTGCTTGCTCACAGGAACTTTTTTTTAAGAGGGTTTGAGGTTTCTCTAATATAGTAGAGTCCTTACCATACAATCTATAGCACCTTGAGTTGATTGTTGTTGTTTTGAACCGCTGCTTTATAAATCGAACTGAATGGAACTGATAAATAAGCTGACAACAGCATTTATGAGCACACGCTTTCGAAGAGTGTAAGCAGATGTCCTGCATTTCTTGAATAGCACAAGCTGGATCAAGTTCAGTATTGTTAAAACAGGAAGGTTGCAGCCCTGTTGAGCCCAAGGATCACATGGAACTCTTGTGCTCCACAAGATCTCTGTCACGACTGATAAACTAAAGGAAACCACATTTCGTCTGTGATACAGTGCCAACATTACATTGTCCTTTGAGCCTACCTGTTTCACACTCTTTGGCATGTAATTGCAAGTTATAATACACCCACGCGTCTGTTTCTTATTGTAGTTATTATAGTTAATGCCACTGACTGATTCATGGTTGACATCAATATGTTTGGCCTACTTCTTTTGTAAGAGAAAAATCTGTGCTTCCAAAATGTTTTCCTATACAGCACATTGAAGGAGATGAACAGATAGGTAAGACTGACTCATTAAACACCAGTGCTTTTCCGCTCTGATGACAGATGTCGTTTTGTCTTTATGAGTGTGTAAGTATAAGCCTTCTTTCTCTCTAGACTTCTGCAAAATTTCCCCACAGTGTGCATGGGGAGATTTGCCATGATAAAATCTGGCACGGAAGGAGTCACATATTGTGGAATGGAAAATATGGTGTGCTGCTGTAGTGCATCGTGCCAAACAGGCTTTAACAAAGCATAACAAAAACAGCCTGCAACTGAAAGAGAAGGCACTTGGTTCATTTTATACATAGATAAAAAAATGGATCAAATATCATTTAAATATATATATATATATAAAATTTGCTACCATCTTGTTTTGTGGAGTCTTGATTCAAAAACTTGTGATTTGACCCAGAGATATCAGTTGTTTTTGAGATGATAGATGCACCTTTATTGAGGCTTTTCCTCTCTTTCTTTATTCTCCATCTCCCTCTTGCTGCTTGTGCACATGAAGGAGGCTGATTTGCCAGAGATCAGAGAGAAAAACATGTAAGCAGACAACCACTTATGTCGTACCTCTGATCTTTTTGTTATTTCCAGATCCTTGATCTGGAGTGCAGCATCCAATATTGTGTAAAAATCCTTTCTGTGTTTGGAGCTATGAAGAACTCGATGACAGGATCCACAATTTATCTGGTCTTTTGGGGTTCTGTATATCATTCCTGCTTCTACCTCCTAAAGAAACTAAAGTGTAACAACAGAAAGGGCTCCATTCTGTAATTTGTAATTTGTTTGTCCCTTCATTCTCAGTAATCTTAAACATCCCACTAGCCACTTGAGTTTTCACAATGGCCACCAATTTCCAGGTTAGACATCAGTTCTGACAAACTTTACCTCATAATTTCAACTGCCGGATCAATTTCTGAGGTGTAACTCTTGATTTCCTGTGTTTGACAATGGGAAAAGTTACAATTTCAATTGGGCTTTTTATTGTCTTTGACTAATTACATTTATTGGTTATGAGCTACATGTAAGTATGTTGCTTGCATGTAGTTCTTCCTGTGTATGTAAATAATTTTTTTAGCTTTACACTTCCGCTACAAATGATGTGAAAGCAAGAACAACTATAAAAAAAAAACACTAAACAAACTAGTTGGAAGACTTTCTTAGAAATTTTCCATCCATTCATTCATCCAATTCTCCTTATCCAGTTCAATGTTGCGTACTCACAAATTTTCTATTAGATGAATGGGAACAAGATTTGGGTTATATTGCTTTATTAAAACTAATATGCTCACAGTAGAAACAATCAAAGAACAAATTTGCTCCTAAGAAAATATATTTCTTAATGACACACACAAAAAAGATAAGAAAGAAAGTCACTCTTTTAGAATTGGCAGTGCTATTGCTTTTTTACCCAAAAAGTTGATTTACCATTAGGTGAGGCAAATCAGCTGCACAGAGAGTTATCATTGATTCACTGTAAAAAGTCACTTAGCTGTATATATAAATGTAAACATATCATTCCAGCACACCGTAGATGGAGATTACTGCTTAGGGTTAAGGTTGTGGTCAGGTTGGGCATAAAACGTGACTGGTTAGAGCCACTGATTCGGTTAGGGTTAGTTTCAGGTAAGGGGAAACACATCAGTCTGGAATCAGATTTCCCTCACAATCTACTTTTGTGACTAGTGTATTCTAATGTTTAACCTTCTTGGAGCCATAGTACAATCAACGCCAACCTGCTGAGAAAAAGCACAAATTACATGCAATTTGCTGCAATCAGGTGTTAACAGTTTAAAAGCTCACGTCGGTGTGTGGGTTCAATTGCAGCAACCGGCCTGCTGTCATGAACAGTTTTAAATACTTAGCTCTGACCTACGTAATCCTACTTTTTAACCTCCAAACTTAAATCCTTTTTAATGACATTTAATTAAAGGTCAAATCAATGTGTGCCAGTCAAATTCCATATATATTTATGGGCCCACCTGGCAGGTACTGTAACTAATCTCAACATGTGACTGCAGTTTATGCAGTGCTGCATGCTTTGATTTAGTGCTATATAAATCTTTACTTTGCAAATATTATAACTTGGCTAAGCTTGTGCCTGCGAACAGCTGGTGCACTCTGCTCATAGTATACGTTTACGAAGGAAACTGTCAAGGAAGGATGTGGAATTTCTCAGCTACTTTCAGCCACAGTCTCACCATCTTTAGGTGTCACTAACAGCTGACAACAATTAAAGAAGAGAGCAAAAGCTGGATGATAATAGTAATAATAATATTAATAGTAATAGCATGCCTGACAGACTGTCAGACTGTCATAGCTTACCTGACATTTGGTATAGTTATGGAAAAGAAGGCGTGGAAAAACTGATAGAAACACTTGTGTAGTAAATGATAATTTCCTGTTTCAGACACTATATCCTCTCTTACGTCTCACAGGGACTGTTTTTTAGCAAATGATGAAAGTCAAACTCAAATGAAAGTTAACCAGCAGTGTGCCAGCATCAGCGTATCAACATCCTTTTGGTTAGAAGGCAAATTAAGTAAGCACATGATGGCCTTGTCCAGGAGTAGTTTGGAATCTCTGAGCTTAACACAGTGTGGGCAAGCGTGGTGTAGGCACGAACCCACCCTAAGTATAGGGCTCGGGCCATAATTTGACCCATGTTACCACGTAACAGTTACAGTATATGGCTAAGCGGTCAGTTTAGAAATACTACTTTATATTTAATGTAAATTTTTACCCCACGTTTGAGAACAAGCTGTTCGTTTCAAACAACAGAGGGGAAAAAAAATGAATGTCTTTAAAACCAAAAAGTTTTTCCATGTGGCCAAAGAGGTTACCTGAAGCGAGAGAGGATCTGAGAGAGGCCATCTGAGAGATCTGTCAAATGTGCTGAACTAACTTAACAAGCTTAACAGCCTTCAAATAAAGCTGTTACTCTTAAAAATCCTACAGCGTGTAACATAAAACACCTCCAAGTCTGAATTTAAAGGTCTAACGTTAGAGGGATCACGTTCAGACTCATCCTTTCCTATCCTATCCCACTTCACAATGTGACATCATGGCATGGTTTCCAATGTTGCTGCTTGTTTACTCTGCTTAAAACCAACTTTTACTGGGCAATTAATATAAGTCTGCCCCCCACTGGAGGAGGCATGTGACAGCTTATAAAAGACAGCTGCCATTTTTGGCAGTTCTTGAAACAACAAAAAGTTTGAATCTCATGCTACATGCAGCTCTAAAAAAAGTGTTATTTGGTGACTATATGGCACTAAATGTTGCTTTCTTGTGTGTTGCATTGTTTGTTGTCTCTCTGTCCTCATCTTTTCCATCTCCTTTTTTTTTTTTTACCCCCTTCAAACCAGCTTTGCGGCACATGGCCACCCTCCCTGAGCCTGGTCTTCCTGGAGATGTTTCTCTTTTTTCCCCTCAGCTTTTTTTCCCTTCTGTTTCATCACCACATAAATTCTTATCATTGATTATCATTGATCACCACCCACCTCTGCTCCTCCAATTTAGTGGTGTCAAACATCAGCAAAAATTCCAATCTAGGATGGCTTTGGAAATTTTGAAAAATTAGGTATTTTTTAACTCTATTTTCACAAGCTTTACAACTTTTCCTACAGATAAAGACCTCCCCCATGGCTGTTCATACAACACCAAAGCAATTAAGCTAGAGATTTCTGTTTTACACATTTACTTCTTACAATTCAAGCCCAAAGAGCCATGTTGACAGATTTATTTAATTTACTACAGAGGCATTACTTTGCCATGTACAAAGAGTGAGATGTACTGTTGAATTTGAGCTTCTTTTTCTCATATTGAGATCTTGCATTGATTAAATGTGCAGTTACATTTCTGTATACTGACATAAAGGGTAGTTTCATTATTCTGCCCCACATCAAAGTGGGCTGCATGAGGGAATGATATTAAATGAATTGACGTCTCTGCTCTAGATAAAGAAGGTGGAAATTCTTTTACATATTTACTTTTACTAACTCTTAAACTTTGAAATTTTGTGGTATTAATAAAAAAAATGCAGTTGTAATAAGTGATTTATATCTACAGATGATTTAATCATTTGTACATAATATACGTCCATTTTCACTATATATCTGATCATCTTGGCTCAGTATACTGTTATATCATATGGTTGAATTAGCACTGGGGGTCCACCTGTGGATTGCACGACACCATTTTTCTCGGAGTCCCATGACAATCCGCTCCAGATAAATCAGCTCTTGCAGATAAAACACCTCGCCTTTCCTCCTAAAGAAAAAGCAGTTTTGCTTTTCCCGCTCTGAAACACGTCTCTGGAAATAGCGGACTCCATGTAAAAGAATTCAGAGCGCAAGAACGCAAGAGCTGGAGGCGTGAAACTTTCACCTAAACTTTTCCTCCCACCCTCGGCCAATAACAGGGCTGGCCCTAATATATGGGCTCCTCTGATTTGCCCGAGTCTCTTGTCCGCAAAGTGAGTGACAGCCTGGGGGGGGGGACTTTTTCCTCTTCTGTGAGTGTATGTTGCCCTGTTGACTTGAAGGGGCTCTACGTGACGACTGAAAGAGAGGGGCCAGCACTTCAGATCGGAGGCGCAGCGGTGCAGGACAGTTGAGAAGCGCAGAGAGGAGAGGAGTGCGGGAGAGACGGTGGCCGTCCGTCAACCAGCTGGGGGAAAACACACACTAACAAACCCTTATGGCTGCTTGAGAAATAACGATATACCCCCCCTCCCCCTTTTTTTTCTCTGGGACTTTTTTGGCTTTTATTTTTTTTTTATTTTTTTATTTTTTTATTGTCCTGACCAGAAGTTGTTGCAAGTCTAATTAGCTGTTGAAAAAGTGAATCCACTTTGCCGTGGACGTCTCTGGCGGTCATGGATACCCATATAAGATGGAAAGTTAAACGGAGGATAAGGGACGCCCAAATCACTTTATCCGTGATTCTCCTTTTTATCACGTCGCAAGCAAGTTCAGGTGAGATGCAGCTGTGTGGGTTTTTTTTCTTTCTTTCTTTGTGGATGCACTTTGGAGGAGCGTTGCACTGAAAAGTTTTGCCCTTTCGCTCATAGTGGACCACAGATGCCTGCCCCTCCTCTTTATGCGCTTTAATGTATTCGGCTTGGTGGTGTGCCCCGAAACTATGGGAACTTGTCAAAAAGAATTAAAAAACTGCTTTTGGAGGTCGGATCTGCAAGTTGTGCATAGGTTTTGTGTTTAGTTTTTTTTTTTGCCCATGCAGTATAGGTGAAGTGCATTTATTTATTTTAATGCTATAGGAAATATATACATTAATTAGTAACCATCATAAGTAACTAGTGTTTCTTGTGCATACTTATTATGTAGGAGTAATTGTTGTGGTGCATCTCAAAGTCTAAATACTCTTTTACTATTGCTTCTTTTTCAGCAGATGAGAAGGATGAGTATAATTTTCATAAGAAGGAGGGGCTGAAGCGCCTCTGAAGTGGTAGGGTGGAGCCGCCTTAAGGACTCCACATTAGGGGACAGCGCTGGGGCCCTGCACTGAGGCTTAAGCAAACACATCTTTCACTAAATGCATTCTATAAATTCTCTCGATGTTTCTCAGTGACAGTTATATGAGTCTAGTCTGAAAACATGAATAAATAATAGTTTGGTATGCCAGCTAGAGGCCTGCTTATTTTAATTGGAGAAGTGACCACCTCTTTGTCTCAGTGGTGAGAGGGCATGCAGTTGGGTTTATGTTTGGCCTATATGTATTATTAGCGCCTTAAGACTGCCTGGCATGGGTGGCGGGCTGCTGTGTGCTGTGAAGGTCTGACACAGGACATTGAGATGAACAGATGGCTTCTTCTGCCTGCTCAGGGCAGTTAAAACCTTCCATGATTGTGCTGATGGTGTAAATTTGTTGTGATGCCTGATTACAGCCCATTGTGGAGTTCAAAACGTACTCCAGTTTAGAAAGTAAGCCATGATAATCACATATGAAGTTGAAGTGGTTTTATAGGCTCATATTGTTGAATATACACTAAGCAAATTACTGCAAAGTGTTTATTTTCCTGTTTCCTATAAACACTGGTTGTTAACTGGACAAAACGTGGGTCACTGTATGCTGGCAGACCTCAAATCTGGGTCATTTTTTATGACTGAGGAGGAGTTGAATTTTTGGTGGGACATTAAAGAGCATGGGCCTGAGGTCATTTTGATGCTGGTGGCTGGATTTAATCATGTCTTGAAACTGACAGAGAGGAATGAGAGTTTTGTAAGAAATCCCTAAGGGCTCTGGTACATTTTCTGAAACTTGACACATGCCAGACAGGAAGCACTTCATGACTGATTGCAAGAAACATGCCAACTCCATGAAAGTTATTTTGTGAACTCATTGTTCTGTCCATCAATTTTTTTATTTTTTACATTCATTTTTTTAAATTAGTTGCTTCAGTTAAACACTGTGCAATGCAAAAATTGAATCCAGTTTTGCTATTATTAAAAACTTTTTTTTCCACTAAAGGATTTTTCTAGAGCTTTTCACAATCAGATAAGACAAATGGTCTACAAATACTTGCTGTCAATTAGCAAGTTTATCACAAGTGAAATCTTATGTTGACCCAAGCGTCAACACCTCCTGGCCTAAGGGAGGATCAAAATGCATCTATTTGAAGACTAGTAGAGACCTGCCCAGGTATACAATACTAATTGTTTTAGGGCCTGGCAGCTATGGTTAAATTAAAATAAATAAAGTCAATTAAGTAAATTTTTTAAGCATATGTTTTTTCGTTTGTTTTGTCTAACACTGAAATCAAAAAGGGCAGTTGAGCAAATACCGTTTACTAAAGAATTTCCTATAACTAAAAGCGATATAAAGCTCCATAAAAAAATGTTAACACACAAAACATGCAAACAATATAGCAAAGCGTAATCTATTAGCAGTTAGCATATTCTTTACACAATGGCTTACTTACCCAGGAAACAGAAAAATATTAGCATTTGCAGGTGAGTGTCTGTCAACTTGAAGGACGAAAATTCAGTATTTGTTTTTTTAGCGCTGTTTTGGACTCATCCAATATTATGAAAAAATAGCTAGGTCTTTAGCTTGTAACATTTTCTGCTAACTAGCTAGTTGTTAACTGCATTTGATTCAGAACTGTTTTCACTGTGAGCTGTTGGCATGTGATATTTTTGAAACAAAGAAATGAGTTAATAAAGTATAAACGACTGCTGTTTTGCAGTCTTAATCCTGTGTGTCTGCTGTTGAATGTAGCTTAGCTTATTTGATGCTGACCAGAATTGAATTATACGGCATAAGCTCCTGACTCAGTGTATTATAAAGACAAATACAGAAATATGTATTGAATTTATACTGTGATACAAGTCACAGTATATATATTTTAATATTTTGCAGTCAGTTGGTCTTACGGTAGACTTAAGTTTAGAAAGACATTGTCTTGGTATTGGAGAGGAAAACCTCAGTTTAAAGCTATGTGAAAAGCGATAATAACAGAAAGCCCTGGTCAAGAATGAGAAGAGGGGTCAGAGTTCAAAGGTGAAGGTCAAGAATGCTGTCAGGTTTACAGTTTCACTGCCTGAAGAGAGGCATTCCTTATAGTGTAGCTCCTCTCATCTTTGTTTCCCATAATTCTTCTCTGTCTCTAGCAGGGAAAGATGTGTGCTTTTCAAAGAACCTTTGCAACAGTTTGAAGTTTCCGAGCCAATATATACCCTGAAATGCAGAATTCAAATTAGGATTGATTGATATTCAGTGTTTAGTCTCGACTTTTTAGCTTATGGATGTTTTCAGATGTCTGTGACACACAGTATAACTGCTATAGACCAAATCTGGCTCATTTTACGACTGGTTTCCTTTGTGTTTCTGCTGACTTGCATTTTTTACATCTGGTTTTCTCAATCAATGGACTCTTTTCACAATTATCAGATAATCTGCTTTGACTCTCCTTTTCTTTGATTTGTTGTTGTTTAATTTAGCAGTATGTTTTTTTTTTTGGATCGCCCTTGTTAATAACAGATATTTAAACCAGATCAGATCCTACTTGTAGACAGTATTTTAGTCATCGAAAATGCTGAAATAACATTCTTTGAATACCTTTTGCAAATGAAAACATGAATGGATTTTGGCCAAAGTCACCAATGGCATTGAAAATATTGGAAGAACAAGCTGGCATGCTAATAGATCACAAAATATAGTAATGTATAGTATGAACTGATATTTGTTGATTCTCTGCATAAGTTTTAAAGAAATATAGAGAAGAAGGCCTTGCTGTTTCTCTGAGTTCCTTCCCATCTGGACTTGATAAGTTCCATTGTGCTGTCTGCTAAGCCCTTCAAAAAGCCAGAAAAAATGGCTTCCAGATGTTTTCTTCCCATTCTATGTGGAACAGGGGACCATGAAAAAAAATACTGCTGCATTTTTTTCAAGCGAAAATACATTCTGTGCTAGTTTTAGAGAAGATTTCTAATCAAATAACATCTGCAGTCTTAGAGCAGATTTTATAAAAATAATGATGGTACGCCTTGCATTTCAGCAAGGTTTGCACATACACATCGAGGACTGTTAAAAGGTTCTTTCTGTTTAAGCGAGCCAGGTTTATGGCAGGGTCAAAGGTCGACTACAGCTGTTCCACAGCTGTTTTTTATTTATAGTCTCATCTCTGGACAACTCGTTTTCAAAAGGAATTTATACGGCTTACTCCGTTTTTGACTTTTTTTCTTTCCATATACTGTTCTTCATGAGCCCAATAAGAACAGTTCATAGAAGATACTGCAACTATGCAGAATTAAACCAATGACATTACTTCCTAATTCACGATTGCATATCAATTTATATAAATTAAAGGCAACAATGCCAATGTTTCATTTACAACAGTGGGTTTTGACCTTAAGAAAGAGCTTGTTCATCCGGGATATTTAGATTTATGTTACCATCACCTATCTGCCTTAGTTTTAATCTTCCAGTGAGAATGTAACTGTAATTCTTGGAATTTCTGAAGGGCTTTTCTTACTTACCTTGAATTGGCAATCCTAAGGTCACGTCAAACTCAATCAGATAAATGGCGATGAGAAAAAGTGGCTTCTTGTGTGTGCCTATTGCCATGGCGCTGAGGAAGGAATCTGAGTTAGCTGTTCTGTGGGGAGAAGCAGTGACCCTGCAACTGCATGTGCCACTTCAGCCCTGTAAATACAGGCTTTATGGAAATGACTCTGTAAATCAGCCCTAATGCCCGATAATAGCATGGAAGATAAAACAAAATATGCAGGACAACTTTTTGACCCCGTGTCAGAGTTAAGGAGATCCTTTGTGCTGAACAAATAGTTCATTATTTGCCATATCTTGGACAGTATATCGTCTAGTCCTTTCCAGACTAATTAAGGTTCAAATAATTGTTTTGAACTGCTCAATGGGCCTCTGTACTCATGACACAGTGTGCTTGATTTGAAGCCAGTGGCAGATTTTTCTCCAAATTAGCTTATTGCTAAAAGCACACAGACATAGATGGATCATTCCAGCTCCAAAATACAAGCAAACGGGGACGACATGTTCCTTACACTCTCAGAGACAAATGGAACCAAATGGAGACAGCGGTGTTGGAAATGTCAACATGACCCCACGAGTGATGTAAAAGTTGGATGCACTACCTAATGATGCAACCCCCTACGCCTGTTTTTGATTTCAACTGTATGCTTTGTTGCAGCATGTAGTGCATGGAAGAGTGAAAAGTTAATTCTGGTCCAGGCTCACAAGCCGAGTGTTCATTTTAGCTGGGAAACAGTGCTTCTCTCTGTAATGGGGTATTATAATCATTGAGCATGGAAAGCAATGTATGACTCATCCTTTCCAACCCCATTCCCCCTTCCCCAGCCCGAGCTAAGCCACAGACTGGGCAGCAGAAATACTGAGTGTAAGCATTTTTTTTCCTACTAGGGGGAAATACAATGGCTTTTTGGTCACTCTAGAAACTTTACTGTAGCCCCATGTATTCTTTAATTTATTGGTTGACAAATTTAGAAGGAGTTGAAATAATAGCACAGTAAAAAGTAAGGTTTTGCTTATTTAGCAGTGTTTTTTCATGAAACCAGCCTCAACGAACTTGGTAACGACAAGGGAACAAGCTTGAGTTTCACTCATTTGCCGAAGCAAGCTGAATGAAGGCTAAAGGTCCCGGAAAGGAAACACTGTTTCTTATTATCTTCCCAGCTGCAAAATGGTGACAATATAAGAGGAAAATGTTCACTGTCAAAACATCTTGCAACAAAATATCATAATTTAAAACACGATAAAACTTTTACGCGTACAGTACGCGGTTTAGGGAGTGACTATTGTCCTCATTACATATTGAAAAGCTACACATTATAAAGCTAAAATTTTTTTGTCAAAAACGGTTTTGGTTGCACTGATATGCTAACCAAAACCGCAATCTTTCCCTATCCTAGGCCAAAACTCTTTTGTTATGCAAACTCAACCGCAAGTTGTACTCAGAATACAAA
>VOQK01037000.1:26108-37703 GCA_015052645.1 Benitochromis conjunctus
AGCATTACTATTGGATTGCAACACTGTGTACTGGCTTTAATCTGTCCACACTACTAAGCTGCATCATTTAGACAGTGGTCACTGCATCAGCTGTGAGATACTTATTTCCATCCCTTGTATGGACTGCCTCTGTGCAATTATCAGTTGATCTGTCTCCCAGTGAGCGCTGTTAGATGTTGGCAGGTTAAAGGGAATGACAATGTTGGGGCAAAGAAGTCTACTGGGGAACTTTTGGGGTTGTTTTAGGAAAGAGCAAAAACAGAGAGATTTCCGCTTTGTGGTCCCTTTCAAAAATTGTAGCAAATAACATAAAAATGTTTCTGTGCTTCTATGCTTAATGCGTGAGCCTTATAAATATCTTCCTGTGTGGTTAATAATGGATCAGAGAGGCTTTGGATGGATGTTTTTGATGAATAGATTGCACTTGCTAATACCATTTAAGAAGTGTGAAGACACAGGGTAAGAGAGAAATCCTGTTGTTTTTTCCCCCCAAACATTTCTCACATTATGGTCTGAAGAATCACACAGATATTGAAAGCAAATGCATTTTTGCTACTGTAAATTTATAGGTACCATTTTTAAAGTTATACCTTAGACAGCAACAGCTTCCGTAACCAGAAAAAAAGAGTTAAACTAAACTTTTTCAGCTCTCCTATAGATGTTCTCCAGAGGGTGACCAATGTATCAGCAGACTGATATTATTTCCCGATATTATCTAATTGCCAGTCTGTTGGTATCTGTATTTATAACAGTTGATAAATGAAAAATGAAAATGAAATCAAGAGCGATAGGGGAAACACCCTTCAACCATGTTAGGAGTGTTAGTGTTGCATAGTTTGTCCACCAGAGGGCACTGCACCCTCCCTGTTTGTAATGCAAAACTCTGCTGACACAAACACAACAAGCAGCTAATCTGAGCAGAGTCAACTAACACAAAGGGTAAATGAATAAATAAATATCTACACGTAATGAATTTTATGGAAATCTGTTCATGTTTCGGTGTCTGAAAAAATAAAATCAGCGAATATTTTGAAACGTATTGGCCTTAAAAATCGGTCTATATGATGATAGGTGGACAAAGTTTTCACAGGCTTTGTTCGCCTTTCGGTGCGTGACTCCTTCAGTTGGAATAGGCTCTTCTGACCTTTTCTTCAATAAGCAATAATGATGTGATAATGATGTTGAACACGAATGCGGATTAGTAGTCTATCAATGAGGAAATTTGTACAAGAAGCACATTTCCATTAGTGTGATATATCATTACTCTGCTGGAGAGCTCTGAAAGTGAGGCTCATTAGGTGAACCTCTGTCATCATGACTGAATGATAGACATTTTCTGGCTGCTGGGTGAGCTGCTGCTTCATTGTGAGCTGATGACAGACTAAGCTCTTTGTGTTTAGTCCCTTCTCCCGCGCAGAGGCTCTGTCATCCTGTGGGTTTGGACTGACAGGAATATGAGTGTAGTTATCTTTCTGACATACTTACAGGATTGACTAGTTGGGGTTTTAAACAGGTGGGTGCAGTGCGTGTAAAAGAGCTTCTATCACAAATCCCTTTAGCCACCTTTGCCTAAAATGACCCCAGCACAACAACACGCTGTAAATTAGACACGACTTGAATCTTACAATTTTCTTGCCTTTGCCATGTAATATCTGAACTGGAAACAGATGCTTCAGCCATTTTGCTTTGTGTTTGTTGCCAACCTGATGTTTTAGCAAAACAAGCAAACAAATAAAAACAGTATGATTTTTATTTGACTAATTGTAGCCTTAGACATCAGCAGCTCTCTTTAGTTGGTTCTTTGTATAAGATAATGTCGGAAACATGCAATCAGACCTACGAGGATGAGGAGGAAGTGTTTCTTTTACAAAGCCTGCACAGCTGCAGAGGAACACGTGCAAGTACTCTTAAATGGAAACCTCTGTTTAAGAACCCCCCACCCCCCTTTTTTTCTTTTTAATTGATCTGTTCTGCACGTGAGTCATGTGTAATGACATCCAGCTGGAGGTTGTTGCAGGGCAATGGAGAATGCACTCAAAGAGTGTTTAGAGATGCCTGTTCATCTTTCTTAGCAGCCCTTTCACTCTTAGATGGATGGGACCATTGAAAGTTTTTTTAAACAGTGTGTGTGGTCTTTGTAGACTGAAAAAGGCACAGTTTTACCTGTGTGTGTGTGTGTGTGTGTGTTTAATCTTGTCTAGTGGGTTGGCCCTTGGTATTCACATAACAATACAAAAACTCTACTGCCATAAACCCCTCCTGTTTTTAGATTGTCCTTTCAAAAATGCAGCCAGCCCTTGATCCTCAGTCATTATGTGACCGTCCCCATAGCCGTGACCCTATGTGCTATTGTCCAGAACCTTTCTTGGGCAATGCTTGGTACTAATGTGTGTCATTGGGTAGCTTGCTATCTGTGCATCTGGCTGCAGGAACAGCTGTTTGTCCTGGGTGGTTTTGGCATGTGACAGTGCGGTCCAGGGTCAAACCCCATGTCACATTGTTCTGACCTAGTGTACTTCTGCGGTGGCCTGGTTACAGCTTGGACGACCGGCTTGAGAGTGTGCTAATTGCATGGTTGTGGTCTAAGGGAGGCAGCGGTAGATTTAACATAGCAGGGAAAGAGATGGAAGGATGGGTTTTGGTGCAGCTGAAACCAGTGATCATGGGTGATCTATAAATGGGCATGTCTCTGTTTAGCGCCTAAATGGATAACAGAAATCTTCACTGAACCACAACAGTGGAGTCTCCTGCTGAGTAACTAGTGCTTCTAAGTCAGCAAAGGACAGAAAATAGATTGAATGCGCCATAATTAAGGCTTGCTTAATATGCAGAAGTTTGGAGTTGCTCAAACTCTGCAGTGGCATTGTTTTAGCAATGCACTGGCCTGTATAGAAACGAACCAGATGCTCCAAAGTTAAGTTTGTTGAATATGAATCTAATGTCCGTTTTGTGTGTCTCTCTTTCCTCTCTGCAGTGGAACCAGCAGACCTCTTGAAGATTTTAGACTTTCACAGTTTACCCGAGGGTGTTACGAAAACAACGGGTTTGTGCTCACATAGAAGGTCATCACAAGGACCCGATGTGGCTTACAGAGTATCCAAAGATGCCCAGCTCAGTGCCCCCACCAAACAGCTGTACCCAGGTGAGTATATGACTCAAGCCACTAATTTTTAATGCAGAGTCACTGCTGCAGATGTTCAACTAAGAAGTAATTTAAGAACTTGCATTGAAGAATTTCTCCTCTTTCAAACATGAAACACACAACACTATAATAACACCAAATCACATCAGCAATCACCTCAAGGCGCTCTATATTGTAACGTAAACACCCTACAATTATAGAGAGAAAACCCCTACAATCAGACAACCCCCTATGAGCAAACACTCGGTGACAGTGAGAAGGAAAAACTCCCTTTTAACAGGAAGAAACCTCTTTCTGCTTAAAAGACATTTTCCCAGGTTTTGAAGTTAAAATCTTGCCATCTGTTTGGTTTTTGTGACCTTTAATCCTACTTCACATTAAACTCCAAATATAATGTCTTAACTTGACTGGAAAGAAATTTGCATTTGCTCCCACCTAGACTGTTTCTTTCTCCCCCTCCAGGTAGCAGTTTTGTTGGTTAGTGTAAGTTGATCATTTATTTCGACTCCACCTTTATCTTATGGATTTTAGAATGGGTATGCCTGCTGTTTAATCTTTAAGTTCCCCGCAAACATGGTGACATCTTGCTAATGCATGTGCAAGTGCATCTGTATTTTTTACTGAAACAAATTGCCTACTACGTGCGGCCACTTTTAGCAAATGTTGGTAAAAGAACGATAATGAAAGTGCACATCAGATTCATTGCCATCCAGCCCTGTAATATTTAATGTCGCAGCAGGAGGAGCTGGGTGATGATAAAGCAGGGAAAATATGGTTGGTGGATGGGAGGGAAGCCTGGGGTTCCACTTTTCTGTGTTCTATCATGCTGACGTGGCTTTGAGTTACTGCTATATACTGTGCTGCAGTGCTTCTTTCCTTTCTCCCCTCCCTCTCCAGCACTCTTTCCTTGCTCTTCTCCCTCCTTCTCCCATTTTTTCCCTCAAGCGTCACCATTTCTACCTCTATCATTTCTCCTAGACTGCTTCTGCCTCGCAGTGTTTTCTTCTTTTGTCTTGCTTAACCATCTTTGCTGTATATTTTTTTTTTCCATAAAACATAAATTAAAGAAACCACAGTTTTATGACCCAGACAACCAGTTTCTGAAAATGATTGTGATTGTTGCCTTTCCTGCAGCTTGAGGATATAAAAAGCCGCTGAGGTCTACATATAGCAACAAGAGAGAAATAATATCCCTTCCTGTGCGCTAAGCTTCCACAAAGTTTAGATTGGATGGCAACTCCATTCGTGGTCTTCTCAGATGCTACATTGGCCTTGGTGGACCTTTGATCCATGGCATAACTCTTCCTAGGGGCTTAATGTAGAGCTGCAGGGCTCCTGTGGGCTGCATGCCCTTACATGCCCTCCAATCAAACAAATACTGTTCACTTTGATGCTTTATGACAGCATGTCCCCATATGAGTCTCTGTTTAGACACACATGCTGTAATTACACACATGCTACGCTGGATCATCCAAAATAACAGTCTACATAAAACAAACCAACTGGAGGAATTCACAACAGGCACCGCACAGTCTTAAGGTGCAAACAGTCTAACTAGCTGTCTTTGGCTTGAAGGCTTTAAAATTCACTCGCAGTGTTTGTGATGTGGCCCTCTCTAGCCTTTATGGTGCAACAACATAGAGCTAATATATTCCAGAAGGCAGTTGAGGTCATTTTATCCAATTCTTTTTTCCCCTCCTTAACTAAGTTTGCTACTTTAGTCTGGAGGTACAGTTTGAGTTATGACTTCAGTCTGGAGGTACAATTTGTTTTAATTATTGAAAAAGTATTACAAAAAAAGTCACATATAGAAAATAAAGGCATGAAAACACACTTGTTTTGCTTTACAACAAGGGTATTGAAACAAAAGCACAGTAGCACAGACTAAGATCACACTGCCTTGTGACCCCATAGCCACAGACAGCTTGTGATGATGTGCTGGAAAAGAGCAAGCGCAGACATGCACTCATTAGGCAAACATGTGGAAGAGATGATTCATTTGAAACTTCTGAGGCACTCTGAACAGAAGAGACCTTTCTTACCTTTATTAAGTGAAGGAGCTGGGAAGAAACTGGGCAATAAAACTGCCTCTCTCTTAAACTACAAGCCACAAATAAGCATCTGAGAATTCATTACAATGAAAATGGCAGTAAATCCCAATTCGGGCATTTTAATTTTGTCCATTTGGAACATTGTTTTCTTTACCTTCTGTGTATGTTGTGCGCCATCATAAACAATAGCCCTCAAACACCAAAGGATGAAAGACTCAGCAAGTCCTACGCTCTCTGAATGGGGTTAGCTGTTACTTAGCCTGCAAACTTGTGGTCACAACTTCTGTGGCACGGACCACAGCAGATGGCCAGGGGCTTCTGCTACAGCTTAACTCACAAGCTGTAAAAGGAATCATGGGTCTGTTGTGTGCCAGCATCCCTCAAGAGTGATATGTTGCATTTAGTGCCACATGCTACATATATAGTGGCATTTGATTTGAAGCAAAACTAGCTTGTAATCGTGCTTATTAATATTTATTTGGAAGATTTTGTAGAATTAATGGATGGACAATTAATTCTCCAGAGGGGTCCCATGAGAAACGCAGACTGTTGTGGAGAGCCGCACAAATAAGCCTATAAAGAGTTTATAGAATAACTCCAAGATCATTGGTGTGGCCCTCCACAACAGTCCCAGTTTTTCACATGGGCCCTTGGGAAAATTTCATATCTCAGTTTTAGATGCACAACATAATCTTTGAGGGCAAGTTTAATGACTCCAGAGTAAGAAAGTAATAATATATCATATCACAGATAAAACACTTCTTTTATTATTAGTGTTTTCTGAAGTTGTACAGTGGCAGCTGTTTACATTAGAGCCACTTACTGTCACTTCACTGTTTCTTCCTATTGGTAGGTGCACTCCTTTGCAAACAGACAGCTTTGCAAGGCAGTTGTTGTCTCTGCAGCAATATGCAGTCCCACAGGAATGCAGCTTGTCTCATACAGAAGAAGAGAGTTGGACACAGTGATGACTGAATGACCAATTACAGGACACAAAGCTTTCGACCCCATTACCTGCACTTAGTGCAGTATGCACTCTAACAGATGGCAGACATCATCAGACAAAGTGCTGCCATAACCGTATCCCATACTGACGTTTTGTGTATTCTCTGACGTGTGCACTCAGGTGTGCACGTCACATAGCTGTAGCATGATATCACAGGACAAAACATTCCCTCTGCCTTCTGTAATGTGATGAATAAAAGATAGCTACATTAAACTTATCAGCAAAATCTGGAGTAAAATGCTGGATTTAGTCTGGCTGGCTGGAGGTGTCTTTGAGTTTCCTGTTCCTAGACCTTTTTTGGCCTGACACTGGTGGCTGAGATGCCAGCTTAAACTCTCTGCACTGTTGGCACCCCAGACTTTCCATTCCTATCATGTTGGCACAGACACACACTGACAACACGAGGTATGAGGTATCTCTCATCTGGTGGCCTGAAGCAGCAGGCTGAGAAACACATTCTGCAGGCAAATCTAAACACCCCTCATCATTTTTATTAAGATTTTCTCAAGCTGGGATTGGGTCGTTATAGTCCCAGCAGGGCAGCTACAGTAGGTGCTTTGTAATTTGCTGCTTACACTCCAGAGAACACCCACTCATTTTCCCGTGTGCTCTGGTTTCCCTTTCACCCCTTAGCTGACCCTTCACTTCTGAACAAACAGCCTGCACCAAACCAGTGCTGAATCACTGCCTGTGTGTCTGACGTGGCTATTGTGCAAGACAGATGCAGCAGTAAATTTCCTTAATTGTGTTTCTTTGTTCTGGTATTCCCCACTTGCATTGTTTGTATCAGAGTGCTTTAATTTCATGTTCACTATGCAACCAGCCAAAGATTTGTGGATCTGTCTTCCTTACAAAACTCTAACATCTCAGGAGCTTTTTTGAAGAGCTGCCTTCCTGTTGCTTGTCTGTGTTCTGTCTCTCCTTTTTCTCTGCTTTACACCGTCCCGCTGAAGCATCTGTCAATTAAAGCAATGTTTTTCAAATGATGCCAAGCAGAATTCCTGAGGGAGCTCACTGCCAAGGCATGTGCTCTCCGCATGATGCGATCTGATGCCTAGCGTTTAATGAAGGAATGATAGAAAAAGGCAGGAAGACAAGACAGGAAGGCAAACAGACATCCAGATGCTGACAAGGCTGAAGGCCGATGAAAAGAAAGAAGAAAGTGATCGGGTGGCGGTAGCAAAATTCAACACAGAATCGGTTGACTACCAAGTAGAAATGACATAAGTATACAAGCATTTGCTGAAACAAATATCCTGAGCTAAGGTGGTGGTGTGGATCTGAAGGACACAAGCTTGTGTTCCACACACCTGATTCATAATTTTTTTTAAATTACAAGGCAGACGTCTTCGTCCTTAAAAGAAATGTTAATTTTCTTGTTTGCTGTGCACTCACGTGACCACCAGAGGTCGCCTGTGTAAAAAACATTTGTGCTTTTCAGTTGAAGGTTAAGCTAAAAAATTGGCCTCTTCTCTTCCAGCATTGAGGTCCATTTTTTTCTCCGCAGTGTCTGATTGGCTAGTATTAGCAAAGTTTCCCCAGTTTAGTTTAGCAGTGTCTTCATATTCTGAAAATGGTGGCTGGGTAAGGGGCTTTGAGGACTGCATGAGGAGTTGCCAGCATAGCCACAAACCCTGCCTCTCTTTTCCAGTTGACTGGAAATCTCTGCACATGCTAAAGACTGAAGATTACTACTGGAATTCCAGTGGTTTCTTTGCTTACGTTCAGTATAATCCAGATAACAGTGGTTGCTTCAATATTGTCTGGTTGCCTCCTGTTCTGAAAGGTCATCTGTGTTCCCAAATGCAGTCAGACCTCTGATTAGCACTATCTGGGAAGCAACAGTGTCCTCAGACAGTTGGCAAGCCTCCTCCTTTTTGGAGGTCCCAAGAACACCCCACTACAGGAATTTGTCTGGCAGATGTTTTCCATACTGAAGCAAAATGGAGGAACTTATGAGGCTTCTCAAAGGAGCCGAGCAGACGGAGGCCAACACATCCTCTTTATATATTTTTCTGTGTTTAAATACCACTATATTGTTGGTATTTCCATTTCCATGCAATGTGTCTTTCATTATTTCTGCTGTAAAAGTGTTTTGCTCCTCTCCAGCCCTTCATTGGTGTCTCAGCGTCTGCTAGACCCATCAGCTGTGGCAGAGGAGAGAAGTGGAGAGGAGGAGTTTGAAGGATAGTTTGACAAAGTCTCTGGAGATCACATGCTTTTGTCATTAATGCTTCTCATGCTGCGCTGCGCTGGAATCGATCCACTTTTTTTCCCCCCGCTAACTTTCGTTTCACCGGCCAACCCGTTCAGATGAATCCTATCCGGTTATATTTTGGGCACTCAAAAATCTCTGGTGTTTCCGTTTGGTGCGCAATGCCAAATGCGCTATGCCAAATCTTTGATTCCACTAATTTAAACGATATTTGTCAGTTTTTGTTCGATTTCCATTAGAAGCAACAGTAAAAAATAATCACATTCCCTTTAGACATAAAAGAGCGCAGTCAGTCTCCTAAAATAACACAACGACTACAACCTTGCAAAAGCAAACCTCATACTTCATTCCTCTTATGATGATGGATGGTTACGGCTGCTTATAAGTCTCCAAAAAACCATTTTTTTCTGTTTCTATCCAACCCACCATTTGTCCTGCCAGGTGATGTCTTCCCTGAGGACTTTTCCATCATGGCCACAGTGAAGCCTAAGAAGGGCAGCCAGTCCTTCCTGTTGTCTCTGTACAATGAACAGGGCATCCAACAGCTTGGTCTAGAAGTGGGCCGCTCTCCAGTCTTCCTGTATGAGGACCACACAGGCAGACCCAGCCCCGAGGACTACCCCCTCTTCAGAGGAGTCAACCTAGCCGACGGAAAGTAAGTGCAGTCTTTCACCTCACTTGTATAAAACGCTTACAAAAGTGTCAGGCTCTACTTTTTAAAACAATAATTTTTCCACTCTAAATAATTTTATTAGAGTGGACCCTCATGATGGTAGGCTTTGACAGCAGTTTTGTAGTTTTTTAGCAGTTTGGAAGCAACTTTCTGTCACTCTCCTTTGGGTTTTGGACTTTTAACCTTAAGTGTCATTGACTCTGTAACCTCTCTACACTCACTAACAACCAGGATTTAAATTGAGATTGTATTTCACTTTGGAAGACAGAGATGGATAGATTTGAATTCAAATGGACAAACACAAAAAGAGGCCTGTAATCCAGTAAGTGTGTGAATTGACTGTACCTCCCATTCCAGGTGGCATCGAGTGGCCATCAGCGTGCACAAGCAGACCATCACCCTCATTCTGGACTGTAAAAAGAAGACCACACAGAAGTTACTCCGAAGTCCCCAACCAGTCATTGATACCAAAGGAATTATAGTGTTTGGAACAAGAATACTTGATGAAGAAGTCTTTGAGGTAGGCGTTAAACTCTAACTTTTAATCTGAGCTTTGTATATTGTATAATTTGGCAAATTTGATGGGCCATTTGGGACTGTTTGCATCATGGACTGCTGGTTTGCCATTTATTCCAGGTTCAAATTAGCTTCGGCTTTTGCTGTGTTCATGTTGAAAGGCTGTATGAAAATGAAAAAACGTGCCTTTAAACAGAAGACTTAGACCCATTTCTATGTAATCAGACTCGTCCTTTTTAATTACAGCACAGACACATGTGGCTGTGGTGCCAGTGGTGGTCATCCCCAGTCCCCAATTCTTTTGACATAGTGCTCGAAATTGGGGATCGCGGGAGAGGCCGCATCCTCTATAGACATATTTGGCTTGCGGATCCCCGTCCACCAGAATCTGATCTCTCTGCCACCCACTCTTTCACACGCACACAATCGTAAATCAGACTTAATTTAAGGTACCACATATCCCACGTCTTCCACAAAAGAACTTTGTGTCCTGCAGCTCCCTTCTGCTGCCAGCTGTGCTGCATTTGCTTGCTGCTCAGTTCTGCCTCTTTTGCTGTTTTAAAGTGTTGCCTTATTGTAGCTGAATCTATAATCAAGCTGTTATAGTTCTCTTTGCAGCTTCACGTCTGGATTCTTTGTTTTAAAGGACTATGACACTTCGGGTTACAGAGGTTTTTCCACAAGCAGCTACATGTTTCAGTTATTAGAATGAGAGCTTTATTTCTTCCACCTTCTCTCTTCCTTTTATGCTTAATAAAGCTAGGGAGTCAAAAGATGTATGATAATCTGACTGGTGAGCAGAAGCTTTTTGTGCTTTATAATACCTGGAAGTCCCTGATATCGCTCAAAAAGTGTTTGTGCACTATGAATTCATTTGGATAGTTCCTATAAGAGAGCTTTTGCAGGGTTCCTGTAACAAGTTTTTGTGTGGATATGTGTATCTCTTAAACCTGACCCCTGTGTTTGTGAGGAACACAGACACACACACAGACACACCAAAATACACTGAGAGGCACAAGGAATAGTGTTGTCTTTGTCCCTTTGGAGTTGTGCTTGTTTAAAAGAGGGGATTAGTCTGTGAGGCCAAAGCCCTCAATAATAATTAGTAACAGAGGCTGACTGATGTGACTGATCCTTAGCCAGCTGACCTTTAACCTTACTGTTACTCAGCCATAGCAGATGAAAAGAAAGAAATATGACATCACTTCCCTAGCCACTGTCGCTAAAGTTTCCCTGAAAGCCATGGACAAAATTATAGCCTTGTAAACAAAATCAAGTTTCTAAGAGAGAGAGTTATCTGCAAAATGAACTCTACATATGAAGCTTTTTTATTCAGTGTTGTGGGGAAAATGTGGTTCATGAGGGAAAAAGGGAAGGATACCAATTGTACTGGGGCACAAATAAAGATATCGTGTCATCTGTTTATATGTCTGCATTTTGTGTTACAGCCATTATTTCCCCTCTTCAGCCTATTAGCTCACAGCTGCCAAAAGATGACGGCATTTATCCGTTTGTAACTCTGCTCTACTTTTATTATTTGCCCCTAGCATACAAATCAGGAGATTGGGGTGATACTGGAACAATTAAATCTTAGCCAGCTATTATAGTGGCGGTGACAGTTCAGTAGTTACCGTGGGAACGGACAGATATTTTGTGGGAGATGTTTAAAGCCCCCCCTGCTGTGCGTCTGCCTGTTAGGAGACAGGACAGGCTCCAGTGCTGCAGAAAATGGAAAATATGCCACATAGTTTCCAAATTATACTCAGGTTGCACTCCTTTTCCTCCCATTACTCCCTTTGTAGTTTAGTCTGATCCTATGTTGACTTTTGCCAGAGCTGGTTACCCCCGAGAGCTGGTAAGTGTGAAAACACAAAATAACATATGTGATTTCACTGTCAGACCAATTACATTCAAGTCTGGGGATTTCCAGGTCTGTTTCTTCAGAAAAATGCAAACTTTTTTTTTTTTTTTGCACGATACTTAAAAATAATA
>VOQK01037001.1:2788-14794 GCA_015052645.1 Benitochromis conjunctus
TTTATTGTAGTATAGCAGCTACACAGATAAGGCGTAAACATTTCAATAATATGTGCTTCTTTCAGGTGGACTAAAAATAGTTCAGGTAAAAAAAAAGGATAGCTGCTACATTAGCACAAAGTGTTTTTACTATATTAGATCAAAGCTATTGTTATCTAATATTACCGTTTAAGATGTTTTTCAAAACATTCAGTATTGTCAGAACGTGGCACAACCCAAAAACTAATGTATCAGTTCTTGGGGCTGCTACCATGCTACAACCAGTATGCGTCTTCTTCTAATATAAATTCAGACTGAAGAGATGAAGATGCTTGTGTCCACCACTTGAATGAGTTTCTGTGGCCACAAAGCCGTTCTCTTGATTCTTTGGTCATCATGGCTCGATGAAGTACCATCTGCACTTTTAATGGAGGGCACAGGAGGCCTGACACTCACAGGAGTGGTGTGATAAGGTAAAGGGGATGTACCTAGTGATGAATATAAG
Organism: Benitochromis conjunctus; assembly: GCA_015052645.1. Classification (NCBI taxonomy): domain Eukaryota; kingdom Metazoa; phylum Chordata; class Actinopteri; order Cichliformes; family Cichlidae; genus Benitochromis; species Benitochromis conjunctus. The sequence goes on from VOQK01037001.1 coordinate 3,273, forward strand.
GTCTGTGGAGATCAGATTGAAAGATGAGATTATGACTAAGATTTATGCATTATGTCCACTGGCCTTGAACGGCCATCTGCACTGTTTTCACTCCATTTGTACCCCTACCTGTTGTATTGTGCATGCTTGCACACTTCCAGCTTCTCTTTTTTTTAACTTTAATGTTTAATCATGAATGCCCAGATTCTCAACAAAGACCAAATTTCCGAGGCAATGAAAAGCTCTGTTTATCTCTGTTGTGCTATATATTACCCATTACATGATGGTACAAACAATGCCAGCACTTAAATGTAAATTAACACAGGGCTTTGACCACTTTCCTCACATTCCTCCCCACTGTTTGTCTCCCTGCCAGCTATGTGCCATTGTTTCAAATGTGTCCAGTGCCTTGATGAATCTTTTTTTTTTCTTTTATGACATATCCTGTGCTAGTAGTTGGAAGGGATGAGTTCACCATTAAGGAAAAGTGTTGGTGGTACTGACCGGGTGGTGCAGATTTTGGCCATGCTTTGAGAGATTTACCTCAGACAGCAGCATGTTGGAGGACGTTTTATTGTTTGTGTAGGTTTTTCGCCTTTTGTACACACCAGACACTTTTTAGTGCTGCTCAAAGGAGAATAATGTTCCAAAGTAGCCGTCAGCCATGAGGAGCTGCTAAATGGAATTGAAGGTCAAACTTGTAAAACCAGACTTGATGTACTGCTGAAGGTCATATGATGTGACTGAAAGCACAGTTGCTGAATGGACCCATAAACATAAATTTTACTATTACTGAAACAGCGAAAACAGTGAGTCCTTTCTCCTCTCCATGGAAGTGCAAATCTTAAAACCTGGACAAACAAAAACTAGGCATGGCTCAGCACCACCAGGTACCAACAGTTTTGTTGAAATTGTGTGAACTTATTCTTTAATGCATCGAGCTTAATATGAGTTGCTATGTTGTATTGAATGACAGTGTTTGACACAGTTTTGGTTGTTTTGTCTCCTTAAACATCTGAGGTCTAAGTCATCATTTGTTTTTGAGGTTTTGGAAAAAATGTGAATTGTTTTTTGTGTGTCGTCAGTTGAACTGATTATTTCTTTGGCCCCTGATTGCCAAGATCTTGGAGAACAAAGTAATAAAAAAGAAAGAAATGATGTCTGCTTGCCCAGGGTTAGTTAGGGGTAGGGTCAGGGTCACCACCAGTGACATCTTAGACCTGAGAGAGTTAAAGGCTGGAGATTTTATTGTCAACAAATGCACTGCTCCATAAATCCTTCTGTTCCTAATGAAAAGTCAAATGATTTCCACTGAAATTACCCAGAACGAACTAAAAGTGTCTTTGGCTCTGGTTATCTGTGTGACTGTCGGTGGATCAAACAGTCACTGATTTACTGTCAGTTTCCTTTTTTTTTTAACAATATCTATCTCACCAGCTGACTCCCATCGATGCTGATGACCATTAGAAAGCAACAGCATGATAGCATTAAGGTTTTACAGTCAGACCTCATACTGTCACGCTCAAATTCCTGCTAGATAATTATCATAATACTCACCCAGTTGTATACTTTGGAAGGCTTTGATTTCCAAATTATTACAGGTGGAAAATCTTTATTCCTGTTACTATTATTATTATTATTATTACACAAGTGAGTCTACTACAGCAAGATCGATTTAAACTTTATAACAACAATCGAGGGCGCAGAGGAATGAATTAGTTATCAGTCATTTGTTGACAATAAGATAATGTGTGTATGTGGAAGCACTAGCTTAGCTTATGAACTCCACCTGCTTTTTTGTACTTTAAGTACTGTAAGGAAAAGCTTACAGTATGAAGAAAATCTCCATCCCAGATGGTTTTGTTTGACTTCGTATTTGAAACGTAATGAGCTGTGAATCCTGTCAGCTGCCAGATAAGCACACATATTGTTAGCAAGCACAGTCATTACTGCCTCCACTGTCCCTGAGAGACAGAGCCTGTCCGCCAGTATTCAACCAGAAAATGAGCTTCAGCAGGCCTGACAATCGTTGTGTGATTTTCATACCAGTTCCTGATGCAGTACGGCATGCTGAGGGCTGTTTGTCACCTCCACTTTGTTTTATATTAACTGTACAACAATAAAAATCTGTTTGGAGTTAAAAACATGCCAATTCTTTTCTTTTTCCATCAATCTCTGGGGAGACTGAAGCTTTACGTTACACCAGGGATGTCAGACTCGTTTTACACTGTGGGTCACATACAGCTCGTTTTGCTCTGTGGGCCAGACCAGTGAAAATCCCATTTCTGTCAGTGTAAAGAAATGTAACTACACATTTAATCAATGATTAGTTTAAGACAGAGAAGAATAATTTCAACAGTATGTCTCAGTGTTTCTACATGATAAAGACATGCTGCTGTAGCAAATGAAAGTTGTGCCTACAGATTGTAGGACGTGTAAAATTTATCAGTAGGAAAAGCTGAAAATACAGTTAACAGTCCAAGCTTTCTGTCCTTCACATTTTCCAAAGCTGCCTAGCGGGCCTGATTGGAGTCATCGTTGGGCTGATTGTGGCCCCTGGGCTTTAGGTTTGCATTACACTGTCAGTGTTCATGTTAAAGTTTCAGAGAAAGGCCATTCTAGGTTTTCAAGCATATGCTTTATATGGTCATCTGCTACAGGCACAGCACACCCATGAAGTACAGACAGGTTACTTGCTACCCCTCACTAGGTTCCCAGATGTTAGCCAATCACAAATAAAAGGGGCATTAAGAGGATTAATGTATGGACTGTTTAAAAACAACTCAAAAATACATATCTGAAACACTTGTTTCTCATTCCCCACAGAAGAAAAAAAAGAAAGCACTGAATCTACTGAGAAATGTCTGACAATCAATCTTAAAACCCCAAAACAAGCTCAAAGACACTAAAATGTTCCCCAGTGCTGAGAAGAACTGGATGATGACTCTCTATATAAGTGGTCATGTGATCCATTGTTGATATAATAATATGAAATTTGAGGTAAGACAAGTAAAGTACTTCAAAGGTCTCATTCCATTTTCAATTGACTTTATGTTGGTGTGACTTTAACGGCATCCAGTGTGACTGAAACGCTCATGATTGATTAATCCTGTTTTCCATCTGTCACTTGTTGTCTTTAGGAGGCCAGAAAAATGTGGCAAAGTTCAAATCCTGTGAAATGATATTAAAAACAGCAAATGATCCCCAGCAAGAAGCCAGAAGCATTTTTTGCACAGTGATAGTCTTTTAGTTCTCTGTCTGATAAAGAGTGCAGTTTAGAGCAGACTCTACAACTTTTTCATGCATTTATCTTCATTAACATGAATGGAAACAGATGATATTGATAAGAAGCTTTTAATAGTTACATAATCTCTTTACATTTACAAACTTTAAATTACATGAATGAGTCTTTTTAACAAACTAAAACTGCCACAGTGACTACTGTCAGTGGCTCCACTCATGGCACTAATTATAAAATAACAGCTGTCGTGAAACATACCAGAGGGTTAGTCATTAGAGCCTGATCATACTGGGATAAAAATGAATGCTCTAGACTGTTTTCATAATGCCACAGATGCAGAGCGGTGGCTCTGCTGGAATGACACTGTGCTGTCTGTCGGGATTTAGTCTGAACCATTTTTAAAGATTTACAACGTCCAGTGTGCTTCTAGCTCTCAGCTAGGCTTTTTACAGGAAAGTGAGATTTGTGCACAGCGGCTGTGTTTCTGTTTAACAGTACTCAGTCTCAGCAGTTAGTTCCCAGACCAGTCCAGTGGTCAGGGACCATCAAGAAGTACTTGTCCATGGCTTCGCAGAAACGAGCTCTGTACAGCTCCGGAGAAACCACAGTGGGCATCTTCCCTGGAAACAAAGCACAGCAACACATCAGAGGAGGATAATTCAGCCAGAAGTACACCGATGATGAAGAAGAAGAAAAACAAAAGCACAGCGAATCCCCAACATCATTTCTTTTATAAAATCCTATTCACGTTTCGGAAGAAATAAAAAATCTGATATATTTTTTTCATTTCAAAAAATAACACACACTTATGTAATCACATTATTTGCCAACTTATATATTTATTCATTATTTCTATTTTCCATTATTTGATTTGGGTTTATTTTACAGATATTTACATATATGTCTATTTAAAGTTCGTATGCTCATCCACAATTTACAAATAACAGAATTCTAGATCCAGACTTCATTTGTCTTGAGACAAAGTGGGGCTATAATGGTTATTGTTTTTTCCTTCTGTCATATATACTCATCCAAACGTGAACATTTATATTAAAATAATGAAGCCAATATATGAACTTCCTGTGAGCAAAACACTCAAGCTTCATATGTTGGAAAGTAACTCCACTATTAACACTTTCTTGCTGCCCACCTTCTGTTCAATTCAATTCAATTTTATTTATATAGCGCCAAATCACAACAACAGTCGCCTCAAGGCGCTTTACATTGTAAGGTAGACCCTACAATAATACATACTGAAAAAAAGCCAACAATCATATGACCCCCTATGAGCAAGCACTTTGGCAACAGTGGGAAGGAAAAACTCCCTTTTAACAGGAAGAAACCTCCGGCATAACCAGGCTCAGGGAGGGGCCTTTCTCTTTAATGGTGAAAATGATGTAAAAACCTGATGATTCTCACAAGACTTGGAGGGTGTTGTTCTCATTGGTTTCATGTTTAAGTTGATTTAACTTTCACGTCAATGTGCTCAGATTTGAGACCAAGTTTTAACACTAAGAAAGACTTGCTGTTTCAAAGCCCCTACATGAGCTGTACACAAAAATCTAAGTAATCCATCCGTCCACATGCAGCCATGCTTATACTGTGGGCTTAATGACATTTACCTTGACCTCCAAGGATTCCAGTGGATTTAACAACCATTTCCAGTCTCTTGTCCCAGGTGAACGTCCTGATATAATCTGCAGAAACGAGAGAGGGGAACGAATTAAAACAAAACCAAACCCCAACAAAAGTCTCCACAAAATGCTTTTCCTCCCCTCCTATACCTCACCTATAATCCCAACCACCAGCTGCTCGGTGGCGTCATCCCGCCCAACCAGCAGGGAGTAGTCGATGATGAGGTGGCTAGAGAGGAAGTAAGCGTCGCTGTGAATGGCAGCTCGTAAGATGGACTTGCAGTGGGAGCGGATGTAGAGTGGGTTGTCGTGGATCAGCTTCAGCAAGTTCTCGTCCAGCAGGACCACCTCGCAGCTTTCCTTGCCTGATTCTGTCTTCACGTTGCGGTTTCTCAGGGAGCCTTTGAGGTCGAATACCTGCAGGGACGTCACAGCATCAACAGAGGTCAAGAGGTCCTACTGAAGAAACTGATGGATCTAAGATTTATGTTAGACCTCTAAACATGGCTGTTCACACTTTGATGAATTATGGGCAAACATGTTACAAGGAGTGTCCTTTCCATGTTCTACATTACCGAACACATTAAGAATGAACAGTGTGTCCTGTACTCTGTCTGCACTGATAGGCAGAGTGACACCGCATCTCTAACCTGAGCCATCTTGCGTCCATAAAATAGGTTTTCCATAACAAGCAGGTCCAGCTTCTTTTCCGTGTTGTTCTGGGAGTTCTTGTAGCCGATCCTGTACACACCCAGGATCTTTGCCAACGCGGTCGGCCGCTGTGGTGAAAACACACTCGTTACTCATTTGCAATCAGACAGTTAGAAATGGGATGCTGCGAGTGTTTATGATGCATACTTTCTGCTGCACAGCTCCTGTGATGTAGGTAAAGTAGTGGGGTGCGAAGTCCAGGAAGGACTGGACCTCCAGTCTGGGCATCTGCTTCAGGATGAAGCGGTCATCTGACAGGACACACAGCAGGACTTTCATCAGAGGACAGAACAAAACATGCATACTGAAGCGTCTGAAGCATTGTTTCCATTATCAAAACAGCTGCCAGTCAGTGACCAAGGCCCCGGATTGTAACAATGTGGAACAGAACTAAAGCTGAGAGCAGGTGTGGCGCATACCAAACATATTTATGGTCCTTGTATTCATTTTCTTATTCTTTCAAACTTTGCTTTCAGCTGATCCATCATCCGTAGGTTTTAGTAGGGTTGGCAGGGTTGCATTCATAGGTGGGAGCATGTTTCTAATCAGCCCATTAGAGCCAATCAAAATGTGGGAGAGGTGACTCAATGTGTGGGGTCTAAATAGACTGTATATATACGATGGGCACAGCCACTGTGACGTGGCTTTTGCGGTTAGGAAGTAGCCGTAGGGTTTTCGCTGTTGCCATCTTGGTGATTTTTAAATTGAACATTACGAGCATGGGGGAACCCGAGGGACGCTGCACACTCACTGACTAACAATTTGTCCATAACAAGGCAGCCAGGGATGAAACCACCAACCTTCTGGTTAGTAGATGACCTGCTCTACCACCTGAGCTACAGCCACCGCATACAGTCCAAATACAGTCCTAATAAAGCAGGACACCTCAGTGCTTACCACACACAGAGTTTACTATATTATTTGCCATATTCACAATTGTTGCAATGTTTTCCATGTATTTTGTACTTACTCATTTATTTAAGAAAGCATAAGCACACTTCCTTTTACACATGTGCACATACGTACTTGTGCAAGCTCATGTGCCCCTTTTGTATCTAAGTTGTATGTGTGAGGATGTCAGCTCCAACCTTCTGTTGCGTAGAACACAGCTCCAGATTTCCCCCCACGAGCCTGCCAGTTAACGCAGTGGGACAGCGAGCGGACGAAGTCCTCCTCACTGCTCTCCATGATTTCCTCTCGCATCTTGTGAAACTCCTTGGCGTAGTAGATCCGACAGTAGAACTTGGCGCTGGCATCAGAGAACTCTGAAAATAAGTCAATAACAGCAGGCTTTGACACATTAATCAGAGGGATAACATTCAGCGTGAACGAAAGAGTGTGCAACACACTAATGCAGTGGTTGGCATTGTGTCCTAACCAACAAGGTTTGAGTTTGAAGTCTGCATGTTCTCCCACAGTAAGCGTGAATAATTTGCAGTCTCTGCATTAAGCTTTGTGGTGACCTGTCCAGGGTGCACCAGCCCTCAGCCCCCTGACTGGAGAAGCAGTTAAGAAAATTGATGGCTGAAGACAGTAATCATAAAACACTCACGTAGCTCAATGTGTGGATTTAGGGCCTGTTTCTTCTGCTTATCTGCTGAGTCTGCCTCTTCTGCACAAAACAGAGTCAGAATTAAAACATCCCACCTCCAGGTAAGCCTCTACAGCGTTGCTCTTTCACTGACTTTGTGCTGTATGTGGCCAGCGGACCTGAACACTTACTGAGAGAATCTGTGTCTGTGCTGCTGCGAGACTGCTGTGATGATGTTGTCTCGGTGGGCCTGGCAGGGCTGCTCTTAACCCGGCTCTCTGCACCACTGAGGACCAGACAGAAGAAAACTCGACTCAGATTTGAATTCATTTGTTTAAAATTGCAACCATTTGAGTTTTAGCAGAACCATAAGTAAGTTTTGCTCTTCCACTGCTGAGCTTTTCAAACCATTACTATCATCTAACACAACACAACTCTGGTGTGGCTGCTCAAGTTGAGATTTTTTTTGCCCACTTGGAGTCAGCAGAAACAAGTCGTGAAGAACAATGATATACATTAATGACTTCAGTTGATATGCTTGGCTTATCGTCACTCACTTAGACCTTAATATGAATTTTGGTCTCCCGAGGCTCTTAAGCTGCTAAATGCTCCACTATGTTCCATTTACCCACAATCAATACATTTATAAAAATAACTATTTTAAACAATTCTTCCCATTGTGAGAAATTGGCACTTGGGCTGTTGGATGGAAGAAGAGATCAAGATAATATACCAGATTATTCTGTTTTCATTTGTGTGATGATGCCCCTGGGGCTTCACCCAACACTTTCATTCAGGTGTGATACATCACAAACAGAAATAATGGGATTAGAAAGCTGCGAGAGATGCACCGTAATTAAAAGGTTAAAAGGGTTAAAGATATATGAAATTAATTTAGCATTTTAAGTGGTTGTTAACAATATGGATGTCACCTTTAATTCCTCACCATATTCTGATGGATTGTGTTCACAAATTAAGTGCAAACATAATTAATAGATGAATCAATAACATAAATAAGATAATGGCTGCACCGTATGCTGAGCAGATTGGGCACGGTGGATTTTGAGACACAGAGTTGAAGCTCCAGTGGGAATGCAGCGTACCTGCTGGGCAGTGAAGTCTCGTCCCCTCCTGTGTTCGACACCTTAGACAGATCATCCAGTGCTGTTTTGTACTCCTTGCAGCTGTATGGTGACAATCATATATTTTTCCAAACATGACAACAATAGTGCCGATTTAAAAACAGAGAGGGAAGCAGGTGATCACCTGAGAGCAAAGGCGATGATGGAGCTTGGCTCTCTCTCGCACACTGCGATGGGAACCCGCTCATGTTCGTACATGAGGTAGTGTTTATCTGGATCACTGTAAACATGTGACACAGCAGTCAAAAACCAAGCTGTAAACGCCCACTGACCGTGAAGTGGTACATGCCTCTTTGGATGTTTATTTTGGATGGCTATAGAAATAGTTTTTAGAGATTCCTCTTTTACTCCAACTATTTTAACTGACTTCAACTATAACATCTGGAAATTTCTTCATTTATAATTGACTCAGCACTATAACCATAACAGTACCCACACCCTCCCAAGTTAAAATGCCCAACTTTTAAACATTACAAAGCATGTTTAATGGTACAAAAACAGCTTTGGCCTCCATGGATAGTTTCCCCCTTCATAGCAATTATACAGCTAAGAGATTTTACTCATAACTCAAGCTTTGGATTTTTTAACACTCCAGATTTCTCACTACAGTGATTCCTGCTGGAATATTATAGAAATAATATGGGATATGACTGAAATTCTAGTACTTTATTAGTGTGGTACTTAGCACTAATTAGCAGGCACCTGTGTTGCACTTTTACAGTTTATGAATCTAGCTTGCTAGCATTAGATGATAACTTGGCGCTCCAGTGAACGGCCTACAGAACTCAGTAGTTATTTTCAATCTGCCCTAGAGCACAGTGCTTACAATGGGAAAGGGATGGGATTATAGCTGTTTCCAGGGAGGAAGTTGGCGAGGATTGCTTTCATGGTGGATTTCTCCTTCACCTGGCTGTCAGTGGAGCCCAGCAGGTGCCCGTCAAAGACGTCTAAAAGTGATCACACACACACAGCATGTAGAGCAGGGGTAACGGTGCATGAAATATGATAAAGATTAGAGGAAGAGTGCAAACCTTCTGACATGCTGACAGAGTCCTGCTCAATAAAGGAGGGGACAGGTGTGACCGGCTCAGCCCCAGGATCTCCTGGTGATGGCAGCAAGGAGGAAACAGTGGAGGAGGACAGCGTACTGAGGTGACGGTCCTCTGCCAGACAAGAGAGGGGAAGAAAAAACAAAGTGTCACAGACAGCTTCACTCAGTAATGTTTAACATAGAGGATATTACTGACAGGTCAAATGACTGAGCAGATCTCACCCTAACCTGGAAATTCTAGAGAAAATCATTTATGCTTTTATTTTCTCAAATCTCGAAACTCCCCACCTTCTGACATGAATAAAGAAAAGTTGCTGTCTCGCCTACAACCAGTTCAGAAAACAAACAAGCCTTTCACTGGTTTCAGCAGTCGCTCCATTCATGTCACCATTTGACTGATCACTGTTAGAGCATGCCTGGGTCTCAAGCTACATGTGAGAAAGTTCAGTTAGGGGTCTTCTGGCTGTTTTAAAGTCGAGGTTTAACTCTTTACTCCCTGAAGTTCTTTTCCAAACTGTGCAGTTTTTCATTTATCAGGCCTGTCTACAGAACGCAATGGCTGCATTGCATCAGACATCAGTGAGGGTGGTCTCTGCCTATGCAGTTACCCTTGGAAAAACAAGGAAACTATTCTTCTGTCAAAGCACATCTTTATTGATATGTGCCGAGGTGTCAAAACCCGTCATTGAGGGGTACAGCGAGACTGTCAAATATCGTCTTCATGGGGTGAAGAGTTAAAGGGAACCCCGACTATTATGACAAGTTTGCGCTAAAATATGTACTGTGCTTTCAATAATATATACGTGGTATTAAAATACGCGAAATGTTTTCCTTTTAAGCACATTTTATATAAAACCAATTTACCAGTAGGCCGCCATTGTTATTTACTTCTCAATGCACTCTGGGTAGTGACGACATATGGCTGCACTGCATCAAGTTTACAGTTAGCAGTGCACTGGAAATGACTCAATCATTCATGCTCAATCATTCAGGTAAGTAAATCCCCATAAGTTGTGTTCATCTGGACGTAGCGTTTTCAGTGGGAGAAACATTTCGTCACTCATCCAAGTGACTTCTTCAGTCTCAGCTGACTGCAGGTTTTCCTCAACCTTATATTATAAACAGCACAATAACTGAAACTGGCACCACTGAATGAACTGGCTGGGAGGACAGTTCCTTGATCATTAATATGTAAATGTTTATAAGGCTGAGGAAACCTCCAGTCAGCTGAGACTGAAGAAGTCACTTGGATGAGTGACGAAATGTTTCTCCCACTGAAAACGCTACGTCCAGATGAACACAATCAACCTTTTGGGACACTACCTTCTTTGTAACTTAAATGTTTGGGACTCTTGGGACAATATACATGAAATATCCCACTGGTTCTCTCTCTCTCTTTTTTAAATAAAATGGTCAAATCTAAACAAACACAAAAACCCCAAAAGCCTCATTTATCATCTGAAATCCAAACAATTGAATTCAATTCTGTTTTATTTATATAGCATCAAAACACAACAACAGTCACCTCAAGGTTATTTATATTGTAACGTGAAGACTTCACAATAATACATACTTTAAATGAGAAGTCGCAAAAACACACTCAGTAAAGCAGATCAAATCCAGGCCACAATAAAGGTTCAGCAGCTTAACTCACCTTTCTCACCATTTTGTACCACCGGTGATGGGTTACGAGGGGAGGACTCCACAACACTCTATTAAAACACAAAAAGATTATTGTCATATTGCATGTATAGGAACCATGGAGCTACAATCTAAGCTTTGATCAAACCCACAAACAAAACAGAAAGAATGCCTCAAATTTATTCTAATCGATTTGTTGTGACGTTACACATGCATCTGTGTGATGAAGAACACGTGCAGTCGAATTCACTTTAGGAAACTTCCATAGAAACTGAATTATGAACGTTAACCTTTATAAACGTCCCTTTCACTTAACACAATATCCTCCTGTGTCCCTCACACTTTGAAAACCTGTGTGAACATTTTTGTTCTGTGAATAGTGGTGTAAACTCAGATGTTTAGGTTGAGTTTTGGATGCAGCATCCACCCACAGTGATGTTTTATAACATCACAGTTACATCACGGACTTTACATGGTTAAGAATTTGAGGGTGTGCAGCCATGTGTGACACTGATACCACCAAAAAACAAACAGCAACGTGTTGTATGCAAAGGAAAGACTTCTCTGGTTGCTTTGCCCAGGTCTCTGACTA
>VOQK01037003.1:0-12861 GCA_015052645.1 Benitochromis conjunctus
AACAAAAGAAGATTTGAGCAGATTTGTCCTCCATGTCTGGAGGAATACATTTCTTTCAACCCCTCACTTCTCCTGTTTATCTCTCCACTCTTCTGAAGAGCAACTCCAATCCCTCCACCCCACCCCCAAAGCCTGCAAGACGGGGGAAACCCTGTTTGTGAATGCTGCAGTAAGCCTCCCAATGTACACACACACACACACATACACACACACACACACGCACACACACACACACACATCTCCTGCATGCCAACACAAACTGTCCCTCTGTACCTTTGAGTACATATTGCATGCTTTATAACCCATGATTTGAACCTTGGGTAACACTTTATACAGCTTGTCAATGAGGACGTAAATTAAAATAGAATTTTATGAAATTATATTGTAATTATATTTACATACACACACTTAAAGTTAGGGACACTTGAATAAGGGGGGAACAAGTCTGGTTTTTACAGAAAGAATGAAAGAAAGATAAACAGTAATATTAAGTCACTCCATAATACGGCCTGTGTAAGTACAGCGTATTTACAATGTGAGATAGGGAAATATTGTTTGTTTTTGGTTTTTTTGGGTGGGGGCTTTGCAAAATTACTTAAAATTACACAGTAATTAAAATTACCTACCCATGAGTCAAATCTGCAAACACAATATAGTTTTCATTGCAAGTGGCTTCATATTTTAAAAACCATACCTTTAGGCAGTTTTATTTGTCCAGTATCACCAAACTATGGGTGTCCCTTTGATATCAGTGCACATGTATTGGAAGTTAAGAAACTGTAAGCCTAACCTTTAGGTATTATTTCTAAAAACAGCCATTCAAAAGGTTAGGTTTGGGGGTAGTTAGGATGTTTTTGAACATGCTAATCAATTGATCATCATGTGTAAGTGAAAACACAAAAATCATAGAAAAGAAAAAGAGAAAAATGTTGTTAAACTTGAATGCATAAAAGTATTTTCACTAAAATATTCATATGCTTAAAAAATGTTCCCACTTTGCAGAATCTGTTTACATTTCAGGAAAAATGTCCCCAAAATGTTGCAGAAACTTTGTTGCAAAAGAATCACAAGGCCTAATCTGAAATGAAAAAGCAGACCTTTAAATAGTTGAGATATCCTCGTTTTGCCTTTTCCTGTCTCCAAAGTTTGCAGGTACACAGCTGTCCTTTTGTTCCAACATCTCCTTAATAGCACCGGACACAGCATTTTGTTTCGAAAATGCCCCTGCTTCATAACCTTCATAGTTTTAAACTGACATAACTTTGATATTATTAACTTTTTAATCAGTTTAAATCCACATTACTATTTTTGCATTTGCTTTATAGTTCATAACTGATTTACATATATTGGGTTTTAATTTTCACTTAGTTTTATTTTCTCATGTTTATCTTTTGGGGGGGTTTTGGGTTGGTTTTTTTTTGCATCCGGGTAATGAATGTGTACACATAACTACACTCCTGACCGCTGCTGCTTAAAAATCTGTAAAAACTTCCCAAAAACTGAAGTTTAATAATCTACAGAATAAAAAGAGAATGGAGCATGCACACACACACACACACACGAACATACTTTATCACACACTCACACAAAGTCAATGTGGCTTAACTGAAGCCCGCTAATATCCTTTTCCTGTTTGTCATCTCCATTAATGTGCTTTGTAAATGAGGGCATGCAATCAATTTTGGCCGATTTCCAATATATTTGACTATGTGGTCACTGCAGCTAGACCGTGCGTTACTGAGGATACGTGTGTGTGCGTGTGTGTGTGTGTGTATGTACTGCGTGGGGGGTTAGGAGACATGTCTGTGGGATGAAGCTCCGTTTACAAGGGGACAGCTTTCTGTCCCTGTCTCCCCTCCCCCTCCACACCAGCCTCCCGGAGAGGCAGTGGAGTCATTTGCTCAGTCTTATGATGTCGTCACGGTGTGTTACTGGCAAGTCGTGAGGCCCTCACGCCAATCCGCTCCTCTCTATGCCCCCCACTCCCTCTCTACTTTTTTCTGTCCCCCTGCCATTCATTACCTCCTCCCCTGGCTTGCTGACCCACACCACCACCAACAACAACAACACCAGCACCCCCCACCACACAAGCCCTCTCAATGCTTCTCTCCTGCCACAACTGCTCATCTCTCAGTGGTCAGTGCAGGGGGAAGAGCTGCTGACGCAGGCCAGCAGAGGTAACAAGCTTACCTGCGGATAATCTCCTAAGAGAAATTTCAAGGAAAGAAATAAGAGAGAGAGAGAGAAATGAAGGCAAGAAGGATGGATGGAGAAAAACTTAGCAAAGTTTTTAGTCCCTGAGTTGCTGTGCCAAGCACTTCCTATTCGCCAAGCCAACTTCCCCTCTGTGGTCAAGCACTGTTCTCACATTGCCCTCACTAAAGAGAGAGAAGAGGCGGGGACAAAGAGAGGCAGCAAGGAAAAAGATGGACTGAAATCTAATCTTATATTGAATAAACCATAAACCCGGACTATTAAAAGCAATACCTGATATTTGTGCCACCAATAATATCAGTTGTCAGTTGTGACAGAAACACAATTTCTGTTTTGTATTTTATTTTATTTTATTTTAAATGCACATTTGTTGGATATAGTTGGCTCTGCTAACACCACATCAGGATTCATCTCTTGAACAATGTGTTTTTATATCGACATATCCAGGTAACAGGCCTTATCCTGGTTGTGATGTCATAGACGTTTATTGTAAATAGAGGTTTGTGTTAGAATTTACACAAACCTCTATTTTTGGAGGGGAATCAACAATTGATGCCAACCTCCAAGTTCATCAGTTGCTTTTACAAATGCTGGTATGTTTTTCTATCAGCTGCACAGTGCAAACTCAAAGCAGGGGAGATTTCGTACACTTGAGTCTCCAACTCATTCTCAGGGACTCACATAAAGCCAGTTTGGCAGTTGCTACCCATGTCTCACAATTACACACAAATGTCTTTTTTCCACTGGTACCTGCTTGGCTCTGCTTGGCTTGACTCTGTTTTTAGGGGTTTTCATTAGTACCAGGTACCTTGTAATACATGCTCGCCTGGGGTTTCAAGTGACCTAAGTCGAAAGTGACGTCAGCAGATTGCAAGCCACCGATTGGCCAGTCAGTGGCGTCACTTAACTCCTTCACAAAAATCAAAACCGTCATTTTTGAAACACAGCAACAACAGAAATGCCTCCACACAAACCAACACTGTTGTCTAAAAATAAGTCACAGACCGAGCAGTAGGTATACCATCACCTCAACGTCCTCCATTGTCATGTTTTGTTTGTATTGCAGAGGGATGGGGGTTGCATTCTTTAAATATCAGAAATATTCAGATTATTTTCTAAGGCTTGATATTTATGCAACCTATTGCCTTATGTTCCTCCTCACTAAATAAAGCTCTTTATTTATTCCACATGCTGTATCCAATGTCGAAATTTCAAAATAATGAATGTAGACATTTGCATTAAGAGTTGTGTCCTCTGGAGTGAAAACTGAGGCAAAACAATGCTAAACCACTGTAAAAGTTAAAAAATTTAAAATGCCATGAGTCAGTGGACCAAGGGTCTGTGTGTGTGTGTGTGTGTGTTTGGGGTATTGTTGGGATCTCTCTTTTAATCAAGCCCAACTTTAATGAACTGTCTTTGTGCATCACTTTCATTAGCACATTTACTCAATCAATACGCACTGTGTGTTCAAGCAATTCAATGAAAACTGTAATGTGATGTTAAATTAGAAAGAAAGGACTGCTGCATTTGTTTGTGGGTTTCAATGTGCACATGCACAAGCACTTCTGTGTGTGTGCGTGCGTGTGTGTGAATATATATTTGCACATGCTCTGCGTGATTACGTGTGTGAAGCGGCCTTAAATTCCTAAACTTTCAGATGCCTCCACGCTTAACTTTGTCATTCCAATTAATCCAGAATCGTCAATAGCAATATCCGTCACTCAGTCTCTATTCATCCTTACTTCTTTCCCATCATGCAGCAGTTCAGCTGCAGAATGCACTGATTAGCCCTCTGACCATTTAATTAATTAGGCCCGGCACTTAATTATGACAAACTGCATTACTGCAGCGGCACGCCGGGGCTCAGGCAGGTTATGTTCGGTAACAATTTGATTTGAGTGAAAATGGGGAGCACTGATGGAGGAGGGGGGGTTTATTGAGCGGAAAAAGACATATGATGAGATTAACAATAATCAGAGCAGCGGGAATAGCCCATGACCAGGCGAGGGGCGGGCGGGGGGGGGCAGGCAGGGTGAGTGAAGGGCTGAGATGGATCAAATTAGGTTTTTCTCTTCTCATTAGGATCTGGAGAGCAAAGTGATACTGAGGTTATACGCATGTGTCTGTGTGGTCTGTTGGATGGGGAATTAAAATGCTCAGAGCGTCTGTATATTTTTACTGAAGCTGAGATAATAATCTAATCCACATTTTTTCCTGCACTCTCCATTGGTTTAACAACGAAAGATGATAATTTATTCAGTGGAGTTTATTTTCCCTCGAAAGCTTCAAAACATTTGAAAATTGTGAATTTAGTATTTCCCAGGAGGGTGTAAAGTTAAGAATGACCTATGCTATTTTTCTTTTTATTTCTAGCAGATTAAAAACCTTAATTTAAATTAAGTAAATTTAAATTTTGTCAGTAACAGTTACACAATTTTAAAGCCAAAATGAAGAACCTCGACCTTGGACACTGGAGACGCTGGAGAGAATTTTAAAGTGCAAGTCTCATCCATAGATATAAAAGCAGAGCGACTTGAACATGTCACAAGCAGCTGCTTGCTACTTACTATGCTGTCAGTTAGCAGTCTGTCCAGCTGATTAAAAGCAAGTCCTGTAAGGGAAAAGGCTTGTTTTCTCCATTTTGGTCTCATCTGTCCAAAGGATAAACCTAAGCTGTGCTATCATGTTCTTTGTAGAGAGAAGAGGCTTGGCCCTGCTAATGCTTCCAAACAAACTATACTTGTTCAGTGCTTTTCTAATTGTACTGTTGTGAACTTTTTGGCATGCTGTCTGATGCCTGTAGAGTCTGAGATGGAGCTCTTAGGCTTTTTGCAAATTCTCTCCGCATTGCACGGTCTGACCCTGGGGTGAATTTGCTGTAAAATGATGGCCGTGGCCATAAAACCCTTCCCAGAGTGATGGGGAGCAACAATTTCCTCTTTAAGATTATTGCTTATGTTGCCTGATAGCATTACGTTTAATACATTATGTTACCACAGACCTGAATTCTCCATATCAGCAAACTACCAAAACTACTGCCTTTATAAAGGTAGTCACCCTTGCTGAGGATTAACTAATAAAGTGTATTTTATCATCATTTTTTTCTTAAATAAATAATGACATGTCATATTTCATAATCTAATATATAATATCAGTATCAGTATATTTACTGAAGAATTACTGAAATTACCTTTATTGTACAGCACATTTTATGTTTTTTGCCACTTACAGTTTCATATAACGTGTCATGTGATTCTTCAAAGTTCCATTTTGGTACAAAGGATGCTCTCGCTGGCTAAACCTCCTGTAATAGAGGGGCAGCATATTATAGGATCAGAAATATACTTTACATATCCTTAGCTGATTTGGTTTTTTGCTGTCCATACCTAAATTTCCCCAACAAAAAACTGTCTTGTTGTAAAGCCTTGAAAAGCTGTTTGAGGAGGGAATTTAGAGGGATGAACTCTCATCCAGATACACTGCGTATTCTTACATTAGTCCTCTGTGCTGTGTACCCTGCAGCCACACCACAATATGATAATGCCCATGTGAATAGCGAGGGGAGTGGGTATGGTAAAATGATGAATTATGATAAATAAGGCCATAGCATAGGCATGAAGGAGGGGAAATCACCAGTCTAATGCACCATGGTGAGTGTGTGTGTGCGTGTGTGTGTGTTGTGGTGAACCGAGCCTCCCTACATCACAGCCCAGGAAGACTGACAAAAAGAAACAGACTGGATAGAGAGTGAGGGGTGTGCCTGGAGGGAGGGCGAGATGGAGAGAATGAGAGAGAAATGGGGGGAAGAGGGGGATGAAAAGACTGTCTCCCAGACACATATATTAACCCCCTGACTCCCCCCGACACCATGAGTCTGATCCCGTCTGCTTGCTCTGCGCAGATTTAACTGAGCAGGACCTCCTAACGGGAAACAATATTGGCTTGATGCTGCCACGGAGCAATAGCATCCTCACAACATTACACCGACTCTGACACAATGTCAACCTCATGTGAAGGTGGCTTTTCTGGTCTTGTCACCTG
The DNA here is from genome assembly GCA_015052645.1 of Benitochromis conjunctus. Taxonomy (NCBI): domain Eukaryota; kingdom Metazoa; phylum Chordata; class Actinopteri; order Cichliformes; family Cichlidae; genus Benitochromis; species Benitochromis conjunctus. The sequence continues at coordinate 6,256 of VOQK01037003.1, forward strand.
GAAAATAAATGGCTTTATTTATTTTTTACTTTCATGATTCAAAAAGGAAAAAAAGAAAAGAAACAAATCCAAACCAAAAAAAAGGGGTGAAAAAATGGCTCCCTCTGATGCTGTGTTGTAACTAACGTGAACACAGCTCTAGAAGAATAGAGATATTACCCACACTCTCTGGGAGTCGCTATGGCAATCAACAATAAATCGATCAATCCCATTGGACACGCTGATGCTCAAGCTAACGCTTCATGTCCCCATTGACCAGCTCATGCCACACACAGATCCCTCAACCCTCGTTCTAGAGTTGGAGAACAACAGCTGTTTGTGAAACCACTGTTTTGTTTTGTTTTTTGCCCAGAATGAGTGCACAAACCACCACCTCTAATTCCACTGAAACGGCATGAACTGGACAGTACATGTGCGAATGCATGCACATCCTGGGGAAAAGAAATGTGAGGCAAAAGAGCCACTAAAAACGAGAGTGGTGTACCTTAACCTTACATATTTATATATTTGGCATTTTTAACTGTATAGACCTATTCACTTTTTCATCATGTGGAACACACACTATGATCCAAAAGCAGTCACAATCTTGTAAATTCAAATTTTCCCATGTTAAAGGTTTGCTTCCACTACTTCTTGAATTTGTAATACTGTAACTTCACTGAAGCTTGAATTTGTTATTGTGATATCTCGCTAAAAAAAAATGGCTACAGAATTGCTAACATTTTTAAAAACGTAAAAAAAAACAAAAAAAAACTTTTCTTTCAGTATTATATGACATATATGTAAGACTTTTTTTTTGTAACTTTGGAATATGGTTGAATTAACTGCCATGGGCATTGAGTTAAAAGACAAAGTTATTTTTAAACCTTTGCAAATTATCAGTGAAATGTATGTATAATTTTATTTAGTGATACTCAAAATACAAGATATAATATAAATACAAGAACAACACAAACAGTGACAATATTATCATATGTGCTGTTGTCCACACACTTCTAATCCTCATTAAACCCCCTTAAATCAGTGAATCATCCTTCAAAACTAGGATGTTTTTACCTTTAGAATGAAGGTTTCACTTAAATGTTTAGGATTTCATCACCTACTATAAGTTATATGGTGTCACTGTTTATCATAAAGTCAAGTACATGGGAAGCTAATGAAAAAAGTGAATCACAACACTGAAGTAAAATGAATATCACATTAGTAATTTATACCTGTTTAGGGAAAATACTTTGTTTAGGTAGTGAAGATTATTTAAATGAAAGCATTTGTTTCTTTTGTTTAACACACCAAAGAAAAAAACCCCAATAACAACACCAATCAAATATAAAACAGAATCACTTACCGTATATCTTCGAATTATAGCCCGGGTGTTTATTCAAAAAATTACCCGGCGTTTAAAAGAGACCGGCGGTTATTGGAAGATATATGGTATTTAATTCAGGCCGCATTCCAGTTTTATTCCTGCTGTAAAACAAAGACACCTAAACCTTTGTAGCAGTGAACACACCTGGCTGATTAGGAGAGATTCAGAGTTCATAGGTGGAGTTTAGAGATGGATCTAATGATTAATTATTGATTAATTAATTCATGATTAATTTGTTTTCTTTTTTGATTATGTCATACACCTTATACAATGTCTAAGCTGAAAAAAAAGTTTCATTCCAGACACTGAATATTACTACATGGTCTTTAACTATTGTTTGGTATATTTCTTTAAAAGATAATTATATAATTGATCAATAATGCATTTTTTACTAATAAACTAATAACTAATGCACTTTTTATAACAAAAGCATTAATCGAGTGGTTTTAAACTGATGTTTATCTGTCTCTCTGTTCATCTTTGTCTGTCACCTGCACACATTCATTCAGCAGTGTAAATATACACACGTTTGCAGCTCTGAACAACCGACAGATACCACATCTGTCACTCACATGCACTGCTGTGATGACAGCTAATCCATTACTGGTATAGTGAAGTGATGTGTTTGGTGCGGGTGTAATTTTTGTGGCTCCATGCGGTGAGCCCCCCTCACAACCCCTCCTCACACTGTGGTTTGGCTCCCTCCCTCTGGAGCAGAGTTCAGACACATAATCCACCCTGCTAATTGGCCCCTGATGCCTCTGTAGTGACTCAGGTACACAGAAATACACACGCACACTCACACACGCACAGCTACAGACACATACACACCGCGATAGATGAATGATCACCCAGGACAGCTTAAACTAACAGCAGAAGAAAGGAAGTAAGAAGAAATGTAAGCTGCAGCACAATTCAACCCACAGCAGACGGTGTGTCAACAGGATCAGTCTGCCTTTTTTCTGTCACTGATTGAAATATCACACCTCAAGTTGTCAAATAGATAAATTTGTACTGCATGTCTCAATATTCTGATCTCAGATTCTCAAATTTGTGTCTTGTCTTTACTAAAACTTTTGTGATGTTAGACTGTATTTATTACATGAGATCTTTTTTTTTTGTAATGCAAACAGAAATATAACTTTTTCTTGTTGTCCTGGATTTTTCACTCTGCGTTCTGAATTATTGACTTTTAAGGTCTATTTGTTATTATTTTCTATCCACTTTTGGTTTGTTTATTGCTTATAGTGTATTAATTTCTGTGGTCTTATTTTTCCAAATTTATATCCTCTGGTTTTCTTAGTTTACCACCATTTAAAATCTAATTACTTAGGAGGTTATGTTTTGTTAGTGTGTGCATGGATGTAACATGACAGCTTGAAAGCTACAAAGTAATAAACTTTGTAGAGTGAACAAACTTTGAAACTTTGTAAGAAAATTTACTAAGCAATAAATTAATGCTACACATGTAATGCAGACACGTAAATAAAAAAATAATAAAATCGAATAAAAAAATTTACTCAAAATTTAATACACTTGACATAAATAACAAAAGCCTGCACTGTTCACTTGTTTTCATTGCACTACAAACTTCTTATAGTAGCCTACATTTAAAAATGACAAAGAAAAGAAAGAGAATATATAGTAAATACAATACTATTTCCTTAAAAGTAAATACTGCTCAGAGAGTGAGCTGCCTTGGCAGAGGTTTGGGCACTCAGAATGCTTCTTGTTTTGTTTGTAGTTATTGTCTGTTTTTTGTTTTTCTTTCTCCCATTTCCATGATCTCATTCTCTGTGTTTGGTGTTTTCATGTTTTTGCTCGTTCCTGTTTCATTTTATTAATCACCTGCTTTGTGTACATGATATTTAGTTTGTTCCCCAGCCCTCATTGTCTATGATTAGTTTGAGCTGTGTCTCATCACCCTCCTGTGTCCACTTCCCTTAATTGTGTCTATAAAGGCTCAGTTTGGTTTCCGGTATTTTTACTCTCTTCCCTGGGCTATGTTTCTGTTTGGTTTACCTGTACTTTGTTTTTTGAGGTTGTGTTGGATTGCGTGTTTTGCCTAAATAAAATGTCTGTTTGTTTGCTGAGATCATTTTACAGTCTGAGGTTTAGGTTATTTATTGTTTATATCCACCTGTTTGTGTCTTTCATTTTCCTTGTCTTCTTTTTTGTTCCCTTACCGTTTTGTTTTAAGTTTGTTTCCCTTGTGTGTCTCTTGTTGCGTTACCTCTAGTCTGTGTTTCTTTCCCCCTTCATTATTGCTTGCCTGCTTTAGTCTTATCTCCCTTTTTAAGATGTCAGTTATGCTCTTTTGTGGTATCATTCTATGTTTTAATAGTAAAGGTCCAATCATGTTTGTTTTCTAGCTAAATCTAAGGAACAACCACATGATTAATATATATTATTTTGAATTTAAATATATTGTTTTAGATTAAGCTGTTAGACCCCAAAAGGTTGATTCTGTGATTGATTCTGACTTCTTCAGTCTCAGCTGAGTGCAGGTTTCCCCAACCTTATAAACAGTACATTTGTATAATGACTGACACTAGCACCACTGAAGGAACAATGGGCTGGGAGGTCAGGTCCTTTATCATTAATATGCAAATTCTCATGACCATTGATCAACAACTACTGATCAAGGCCCACTGATCAATGGCCATGAGTACCATTCACAGAGAGTTGGGGAATGGCTACAATCACAGCATTTTAAGATGGTGAAAGATGCACCCTTAGGCCCCCTCCTTGATTCAGAGATGGTCTTTCCCTTTTCACGTAAATGGCCTCCTTGACTCCCCGCTCAAACCAGCATTCCTCCCTGTCCAGGATGTGTACATCCTCATCATTGAAAGAGTGTCCACTGGCCTGTAGGTGTAAATAAACTGCGGAGTCCTGGCCTGACAAGATAGCTCTTCTGTGTTGTGCCATCCGCTTCGCAAGAGGAAAATATGTCTAAGCTGTTAGATATATTTTCGTCTGGACTTTTGTTCATGTTAAATCATGTTCTGATTTAGCATTAGGCTTCGAAGTGGGTAGAAATGAGCACAAGTCAAGTCATGTAGATGGAAGTTTACCTTCTAAACATGTAGTTTTCAGGCCCTCTGCCTCTGAAAGTAGACACTACAAATACTCCTATTTTATATGTTCCTTTGGCAGTCACTGTCGGTTAGCATACTCTACTCTTTAAACAAAAGTATTTTCACTGTCATCTGGTCTCCCAAGTGCCATCATGGTATGAAAAAGACCTCCTTTGTGAACTAAAAGCAAGAATGGTTCTTCTCTCTACAGCCTCCAACTGGAAACTGCACTTTGACCTGCAGGAGAGGAAAGGAGGCAGCCATTAATTGTGTGAGTGAAGCTGCAGGGGGCTGATCTGTTGGTAGCTGCTGCTAGGACACAAGTCAAGGTTAGTCAACAACAGCTCATTTGGGTGAAGGTGCCTGAAAGACCTGAAACACTCAATAACCCCAGCGACATCACTGAAATGCATCCCAGCGAGACCATCTAGAAGATGTACCTTATAGGTAGGACCTGCTATATTTTCTCTGTCACGGTCCCTGACAGAGTTACCCTCACCCATCGTTGCCCTGAGACTCAATAATCGGCTGAGAGAGAGAAAGGCTGAGAGACGCCCCAAGCTCCTCTTCCTCCTCGAGTAATGTTTAGCATCGCCTATACCTCTCCTGGTGTCTATTCCGGTGCGAGGCCGCTCTCCGTCTCCGCTGCTGCAACTCATGCAGATCAACAGGTCGCTGCTCTCGCTGGAGGAACGACAAATGCCGTTTTCGGGCCAGGGAGTGCCAGTACTGCGGGAAATGAGGTTACCGCATCACAAGCTGTCTAGTTGGCCCAAAAGACGCAGCCCACCGGTAGGTTTGGGGATACAGGTTGGCTTCACCTACAGTATCTCTCACACCACTCGAGCCTCCAGTTCCAGCCTCAGCCTTAACAGTCAGGTATTCGCAGTGATCACTCTCCAGACAGCACCAGTAAAGCTAATCGCAGAGAAGCAATCTCCTTTTTCACGTTTCCCTCCCCTGACACGCTGCTTCAGCAACTCCAGCACTTCCTTGGGTTTGCCAACTTCTACTGGCGTTTCATCAGAAACTACAGCCAAGTTGTCACCCTTCTCACGTGTCTCACCTCCTCTAAGGTACCATTCACCTGGCCCCGAGAGGCCCACACAGCCTTCACTACATTAAAACAGCTGTTCACCTACGCTACCATATTAATTCACCCATACACAGGCAAGCAGTTCATCGTAGAGGTTGACCCATCAGACACAGGTGTGGGGGCAGTGCTTTCCCAGAGGTCTGAACCTCTGGGTAAACTCCAGCCGTGCACTTTCTTTTCACGTCACCTCTCCCCCACCGAACAAAACTGCGAGGTGGTAGATAGAGAGCTGCTGGCAATTAAATTACCCCCGGAGGAATGGCGCCACTGGCTGGAGGGAGCTGAACAGCCGTTTATCATATGGACTCACCATAAAAATCGGAGCCACCTCAGAACCGCTAAGAAGTTAAATTCCCGGCAGGCTCTTGGTCACTGTTTTTGCCCATTTTAATTTCTCTCACTCATACCCCCCAGGCTCTCAGAACGTCAAGCCAGACGTGCTTTCCCATCAATATTCTCTGGATTCCGAACCATCTACACTGGCACCCATCCTACCCATCACCTGCAGGGTAGGTGCTCTCAAATGGGGACATTGAGGCGATAAACCCCAACCCTGGTACCGGTGCCCCCGGGGATGTGCGTCAGGCCCATCACCACCTGTGGAGCACTCATCCACTGGGCCCACGCCACACAGTTCTTGTGCCACCCAGGCATGAGTAGTACTTTCGCCTTGCTCAGACATCATTTTTGGTGGGGGTTGCTAAATAAAGATGTAAAGGAATATGTGTCTGCCTACTCCACCTGTGCTCGCAATAAGCCCTCCACTAAGCACCCATCAAGTCTCCTTCATCCACTCACTACACCACACCAGCCTTGGTCCCATATTGCATTAGATTTTGTTACTGGTCTCCCCAATTCCTCTGGGAAAAGCATTATCCTTAAAACAGTAGACATATTCTCAAAAGCCGCACACATCATCGCTCTAGAAAAATTACCTAATGCTTCTGAAACAGCCCGGATCCTGGTTGACAATGTATTCAGACTCCATGGAATTCCCCTTGGGACCCCAGTTCACCTCACAAGTATGGAGGACTTTTTGTTCCACCCTAGGTGCCAAAGTTAAT
>VOQK01037004.1:13268-27633 GCA_015052645.1 Benitochromis conjunctus
TCACTTCGCTTTTTCACACCCTGCTAGGCAGACTGTTAAGAATCCCCAGTATGCTTGCACGCACGCACACACAAACACACAGTCTATCTATCTGTCTTTCAGCCAGCTTTCCTCTCACGCAGACTTAAACATGCTCCTTGCTCAGTGAACATGAAGTTCTTGACTGTATGTTGCCATTCACACACACACATAGACACGAATAAACAACTCCATTTCCGGAAAAAAAAAGAAAAAAAGTTGGGATTGTATTGAAAATGATTTGCAAATCATTGCTTTTAGTTTTGGAAATTAGGTTGTGTGTTTCACTGAGATTCTTAGGTGACCAGGACACGTCGCTCTAATCTCTAAAACCTCTTTCTGGAGTTGTTAGGGGTTCATACACTCACATAGCTTTTGGTGTTTTTGTAGCACAAACACAAATGCAACCCTGATGTATTCCTAACAGTGCTGTAGCGTGTTAGTGTTGTTCCTACATCATCAAGTTAATGATGCTCCATGACCGTCATTACAACTGACAAATTATGTTGTTGTGATGTCAAAGCTTTGCAACTCAGGAACAAATATTACACCACGACGCGTCCTGTGGTGGAAGACGTGTAGAGCAACAAAGTCAGTTTGAAGATGAGGGTCAAACACCGACTTTTACCCTCGAGAAACACAAATTACATTAGACTTACATTATATCTTATTTTCGTTGTTTATGCATTTTTCCTCTTTTGATAAAGTACCTACATGGCTAAGTTGAGGAAAAGATAGCAGTTTCTGTTAAAACAAACAGAGCCTTTTGCAGTATTAACACTGTATTAAAACCGTTTCTGTGTTGGCTTTCTGCCAGAAAGCCCTGAAGGTAAACGACTCTCACGTGCATGTCCTTCCCTCATATGGGATAATATCAGATGATATCTGATTGCGCGACTGACAACATAACCGTGGAAGCGAACCCCTGACCTAAAACGGGTTACATAAACAGTAATGAAATCTGAACACAAGTCGTCAGCTCAACACTTTAGAGAAACACGATAAAGACAAGAGCATATGGTGATATTTACTCGTAATGTGATGGCCCAAGACGCCAGTTCAAACCAATTATGAACAGGGTCTTAGAGGCAGCAACGCAAACCCGCAAACGGATGCTTGTGAAGCACAAAAACACTTCCAGGAAAACGCATGTGTACATTTATGCATGAAGACATGAATAAGACACGCACACATACACACAAACATATATTCAAATGGAGCTTTGAAGGCACTCTGTTCTTTACTTAAACAAAAATACCCCTGTGAGCCAGGCTGTTTCCTGCCAGATGAAAAATTGTGTTTAGCCGGCGAGCCCGCATACAGCATACATATACACTCCCCGCACTGTGTTCCTCTTGTATATACACAGTGTAGGCGTTTGATATGTAACAGTTCCCAAATTGCTTATGCATATATTTTTTTCCCCATAAGGTGTTGTCCAACCAGCGATTCTTCACTTCCGAGTAAGCAAAGTGCTGAGTAATTAAATGGCTCTTCAAGTCATCTCTGAAGTAGCGTTGCAGGAGGACACTGGGAAAATGACACAGAGCAAATTAATCACACACTTTATTAACAGACTTAGGTTTCAGCGGAACATTGCTGTCTCCACCGCAGCGAGTTGCACCACTTGGCACAAAACCAACTTATGTCTCACCCGACCCTGAGCACATTCACCCTAACACTTACAGTAAGTTACACACACACTCATCCGAGTACTATGTGAGTAACACACACTTCCATGCTCTCCTCTTCCTTCTGTCTCTATCTCTCTCTCCTTCTGTCAGAGCTTCATTTCTCAGCCTGGTGAGTACTTGAATGTCATTATGACTTTTGCTATCAAAAGCAAACAGCGGGGCAGGATTGAGGAGTGCATGCCAGACCTCCCGTTTGCCACGCTGAGAATGCCGCAGCATGTCGAGTGCTATTTTGATTGTTTCAGATTTTTTCCTACTTCTGTGTGACAAAAGGATGGGCTCTTTTTTTTTTTTTTTTTTAAAGGACAGATTTATTGACCAAGCTCCTGCTGCGAGGCTCTACAAGCCCACGCTGATGTATTTTCTGAATGGAAACCCCCATCTCTTTATATTTACAGTATGATCACTCTACCTTGGCCTGTGTGTCAGTGAAGATGACTTCATATCTACCGGCACATTCGATCCTATCCTGTTTTTGTAGTGCATCGACAGACGGCAGAAGTGAATAATATAATTGAGTTAATGAGCTACACGCCCTTATCTGCTGTTCATTCACACGGGCAGCCCGAGGCGTGACGACTATCAGCCTCTTACACAAGCTACTGTATGTTTGATGAGTACCTTGAAGGGAGAATTTGATAATGCAGTCAAACTTCCTCAAGGCAAACTGTTTTGATGTGTGAACCAAAGAAAAAGGAGTTTATCCTCTGCTTTTTTTCCCTCTTATTCTCTCATTCTACAATGAATATTTAAATATTATTGTGATTTATTTATGGCGGCTCGGTGTTCAGCTTCGCTGAGCTATTTTAAGGTTGATATCTTCACAGGCAGGAGGGAGGGGAGGTATATAGACTTGTACATGGGAGGTGTCATGCTTGACTTTGTGACAGCGCTCAGCAGCGTGCCTCGGAGAGCATCTTTTTGTTGTTGTTTGAAGAGTTTGGTGACATTTTCTGGTTCTTCCCCTCAGGGCTGTACGATTCTGAGCTGGCCTGGTTTCATCAAACACCCAGTGCATTTTACTCAGGACGTCATAGGGTCAGCTGCGAGTGGAAGGGTGGCTACATGTTGGCTTTTGCTCATACTGCTGTGTATTGCAACTCTGTGGAGGAATCATGAAAACTATGGCAACCAGGTTTAAGCTGTCATTTAATAGTCTTAAAACCACTGCAAGCCCTCATGCGATTGAAGGCATTTTAAGAATATATATCAAAAGTTTCAGTATCCTCTGTGTTAAAAAAGAAAAGTTTAATCCTTTTCGTGTGGCTTAGTATAATGCTTCTATTTGGACAAAAGTTTACCATTTAATCTAATATAACATACAGCATCTTGTACAGTATCTTGGTTGGGAACATTTATGTTAGTATTTTATTTGTTTGTGAGGCCTGTTAGGATGTTTTTATTGCCCTCGGGTATAATAAACCTACATCGCTTTTTCCGTTTTTATCATTTATGTTAAGCACTTTGAGTTTATGTGTAATGAAATTTGCTATATAAACAAAATCGCCATTGTCAGTTTTACTGTATACTTTGCAATCAAGGCCATTTTCTGAGTTTGTATTGTATCAGGCCAGACACGTTCACTTTAGAAGTTTTCAAAGTTTGAAGGCTAAACTTTAACAGTACGCAACCACCTACCCTTATTAGACTTCTCATAATAGTGGCTGCTGGTGCACACACTGGGTTATTGCAGTGAGATGAACTTGTCAGATATGGAACCTGGAAAAGATTGCTTTGCAACGAAGTTTTTAACATTTAGGGTTAATGTGGTAAATTTTGGTGCCTAAAACCTAACCAGCAAGTGAAAAACAATCAAATAAAGTAAAAAATCTCTAAGATATCAAATGGGACATAAACCATTGTCTCCTCCATCCCTCCAACATGCATATGTGGACTTTGTTGCTCTGCAAAAGAAGACTGATCACTCTGTGACAAGTAATACCACAACCAGTGTGTCAGTGCACAAGCGCTAAAGGGTAGGTTTCAATGTAGTCAAGCTTCATAGAAATGAGTTCAAGTTAAAAGACAGAAAAACCCTAAATTATAAACCTTGGGTTTGATATTTATATAGAGTACTGTAATGTTGGCTGGTGACGATTAACCTGCAATTTTAAAATAGTAATTTAAGCGACATAATACAGATATTGATTTATTTTATAAATAATTTAGGTGGCGATTCACACAAAATTCTGTTGTGGATACAAATTTTGGTGAACGTTATGGGTGCCGTATGTTGAACGTGACACATGAAAGAAACACAAACTTAGAATGTGACATTGCATTTGCAGGAGGATGATGAGATGAAGATCGTGTATATGAAAATCAAAAGAATAATTATAATCAGTCTTTTTTTTTTAAACATTTAGATTTTAGTAATTGCTGTATGTGAGATGATGTTCATGCAGTGTTTCGTTCACAATGGCTCACCTGTTAAAGACGAGAAAGGGTACATGCAGACATAGATACATACAGGTGCTACAATGTGAATACAATTATTTGACACCCTGGCATGAAACCCACAGCCTGCCAGGCTTTGCTTAACTAACTGCAGAGTTGAAAGAACATAAACAGAAAATTATTCTGTAACTTTGATAATCGTGTAACGATTTCAGCAAAAATTCGCTGCTTTCTTACTTGTGAGATGGCGTCTTTGGAGCGTTGTATTCGCCAAAAGTAGCTTTTTTTTAATACGTTGTATTTTTTTAAATAGTAAAATATATTCTCACAATTCCTTTTAACCTTAAACAATCATTTACTGTTCCTTGCATTTTACCCGGTCAAAACTAAAGACTCGATTATGTTTTTGCTTTCAAGTGTCAGATCAAGTCAAATCTAAAGTCCTTATTTTTATTTTTAGAGCTTGTGTCAAACTAAAGTTTCACACTGTGCTCTGAGTGAGAAAACACATTTCAGATCTCAGCTGTGACTAAGAAAACATAGTAAGTGAAATGTCACATACTAAAGCCCCACTATAATAATGTGGCCTTGAAATGCGGCCTTGGTAAAAATCACATAAATCCTGCAGCATCTGCTCAGTCATTGTGCTCGGTTCTGGTTTAGAGTATCAGCTCAATTGTGGACATGTGAAGATGTGAAGTAATTGCAAAAATTCAATCATTTTTACTGGCAGTTTCAGATTAGCCTCAGCCAGTATGCCGTAAATTGACTGGCACATATCCTCTAAACAATAGATATCCCCCACTGCATACATATACATGCAAATAGGAGTGGTTTCAGGGGGCACATGCTAGCACAGTGAATAGAGAACCGAATGAAGGAGGCGGCGATCTTGGTGTCTTGATTAATTGTCTTTCAAGTACTGCTATCAAATTTACTGTCAGAGTTGAATCTCTTAACTCCCTCCAATCAACTGATATTGCACTGTTTGAAATGAAAAATGAAAGCTCCACCTGAATCAAATCTGACATCTTCAATTTGAAGGGGAAAAAAAAAAACCCACCTGATAAAGGAGCACATTTTGTGAGCCACTCTCAAACATTTATATAAGCACTTTACTGTGGGACTTTATTCTGTTACACATAGAAATGCCAACAAAACAAATACTCAATACCCATTAATTTTTGTTGTTAGTTTCTTATTGTATAGGGAAACGCATGCTGAGACATACACAGGCTCACACGCCAATATTAACAAAGCCACAGTGGCTCATGTATTTGAAAAGCACCTCACTGTTGGGAGGAATAAAAACACATGCGCTGCTTCAACACAAATCATCATGCATATTATTCTCTCTGTTTTAAAAAAAGCACTGAAATGGGACCTTTAAAGCTCTACTTTAATACTACTAAGATAAGTATGAATAATTCAGAGTGCCAGACATGATAGACAGTCTGATAAAATAACTATTTATATAACAGTTTCAAAGTGAAGTCACAGATATCTGCACTGTTAGGAAAGTAAATCCATTAAAAACAAGAAATAGAAAAGTGATACAACACCTGCCATTTGTCGGATGATTTCTCCCACTGTGCTGCTATGACTGCATACATTTTTGAGCGCCAGTGGCCCGAGGGGGAATCCCCAACCATGACAGTCTTAGTGCATAGATTAGTCTGCAGAGATATATACCGATGCAGCAGATTTTATGCAAGATTTAAGTTGTAAAGACCAACAGAGGGTGACAATGTTTTGGGAAATGTACTTTGTTGCTCACTGGAATGACAATAATTTATATCCAGGAGTTGATTAGCCATGGTATTTGAAATCTTCCACCTGCCGTATACAAGGCCCTTCAGCTTCGATACAACAGGAAATCTAATTGTCTTTCAGCTCTGTGGTGCTGATATTTGAAACTGTCACAGACAGAAATTGACTTCTATCTGTGATAACGTTTTTTTTCCTGACCTTAACATCCTACATCGCTCACTTAATTTGAAGGAGAATTTCATTAACAATGATTCGTTATCACTGGGCTTTTTACCTTTTAAGCCTATGGCAAGCACAGACAACTAAATTTCATGTTAAAACATGAAAGAGTCTGCAGTTCTTTGAGTCTGTGCTTACTGTGGGTAGTATTAAGGTTAGCAGAGTGCTAAAATTATCCTCACAACATGCCTACAAAGACATGCTGATGATGTCAGTTTGTAACAAGGGCCACTACTTGCAAAACAGTGAGGTAAGCTGACGTTCTTATACACATTTCCAGTGTAAGTTTAGGAATGCTTTATAGCCAACTCTCAGATTGATATCTTGCCTGTGTAAGCTGCCTTTTAATAAATTGTGTTGCCTGTGGGCGCAATGTGAAAGCCAAGCCTTCATCATGGCCAGAGAAGACATACTTAACACTTTTCAGTGCTGGGTTACTGTTTTGACCTCGTTGACCTCTTCTTACAAACAATAGGATAACAGTGATTGCTATATTGTACTGAATGGCATGCTGCTTGGCACTTTCACACATCAGCCACCTGCTGCAGTGTTGCTGCCATCAGCTATCTGTGGCTACCTGAGGTCGGTGGAAGTGCCGATGAGGCAGTGAGCTTACCACACAGTGGATGCTAAATAGCAAGTCTAAGGTGAATTAAGCATGATTTTTGGAGGGAAAATTTGTATCTGCGTATTTTTTTTTCAAATTCTTTAGCTCTGGAGAAAAAGACCTATAGGTGGATTTGAATAAAATTCTTAACAGTAATGAAATTACCTTGTTGGCTTCCTAATATGTACAACACAAAGTGCAGGTAAGGCTTTATTTATTTGTCATAACCCAAAGAAGTGGACGGACTGAATTTATTTACTGATGATGGGGCAAGAAAAAGTAAAGTTGAAATTCGATGTTTGTTGGAGACAAAATAAGAGAGTCAGGGTTGAGATGGTTTGGAGATGTGCAGAGGATGTTAAAGATGTCAGATGGAAAAGAGGACAAATACAGAGAAGGTTCATGGATGTAGTCAAGTAGGACATGCAGAGGGTTAGTGTAACAGAAGAGGATGCCGTGGGCAGGCTGAGATGGAGGGAGATGATCTGCTGTGGCAAACCCTAAAGGGACCAGTGGAAAGAAAAATCGTGAATGGAACGTGAATGGCCGTACCAAATTTCATCACAATTCATCCAGTTTTTAACTGATAACCTTCAATTTGAATATGCTAGAGAGTGCTGGTCTCAATGAAGTCATTAGGATTCACCCTCTAGAGAAGGTGAAGTGATGTACTCCAGAAGAGAAGCTCGTGAATCAAAGGTTTAACCTGTGCATTACTAGCAATAACTGAAATTCTGGTTATATTCATAGAAATACATTACAAACTTGAAGTCATCACTGCAACATGTCACCTCAGCTGTGCTGTAGACAGAGTGTCACTCACAGTAGCCCCTGTGCCCAAACCAACAGTCAGTTGACAAAGTTCCATTTAGAGTGGAACCCGGCTTTAAATGCGATTCAGCTGGATTTGAGTTTGCTCTCCCGGCTTTAGATTTGAATAGAATAGAATCTGCCCTTCTTTTTTTTTCTTGCTTCCCTGGCTTCAGAAAGCAAGATTAGATAGAGGTAGAGCGGGAAAGAGACACACATGGCGAGGGAGAGAAGCAGAGTCAAAGGAGACAGAGAGATAATAAGAAATACAGAGCGAGCGAGAGCGTCCGCGGATTTTTAAAATTGCAAGAGCCTTAAAATAAATCTAAATTTAAGGCCTTGAGAAGTGTGAAAATGTGTGAAACGTCTGTATTAAGGGTCTTATTTTTCCACCACTCTATGATAAGTTTCTTTGTCCTGCATGTCCCGTCTTAGATTATTTCAGAGCAGGGCATGGTTGGCAGTACAATAGGCTGCGTAATGTTTTATTCATCATTTCTCCTTTAGCAAACAAAATTGGACTTCATGTTCCTTAACAGATAATTTCATGTTGTCCTTTTTATTACACTGCCCGTTCATAATATCAGAATTTTTATAAGCTGTACTGAATCGCAAATAAGTTCATTTTGGCAGTTTTATCGTGTTCTATTTGTCGCACTGTAAGATCTGTAAACCCTAGCCAGATTTTGACAATAAAGTAATTACCATAAACAAATGACACTATTACAAGGAAGATTGTCAGCCTCGGAGGGCTTCTGTGCTGCATTTTAGAGAGTGTCAGATTTTAGAGGAAATCTGGGAAATCTTGTAGGTTGTTAACAAGAATTTACATCACAGTATTAAAGCTTGTAGCATATTTTGATTAACACTAAGGGCAAATATTTGTCATCTGGATTTCTTTTTAAGTGAAAGAAATGAAACAAAATCCTTTACAAATATTCCGATGTCAGATATGTTGATTTATTAATTTTTTTATATATACATGGACTTATTTACACAGTATTTTTCTTTTAGAGTATTAATCTCATATATTCTCCATGTTTCTTCTTTTTGATAACAATATTCTTGTCCCCTTTTCATAATACTCTCTCTCTCTCTCTCTCTCTCTCTCTCTCTCTATATATATATATATATATATATATATATATATATATATATACACGTACTTCTTTGCAAAGTATATAAAGCTGAACTAGACACTTTTTTTGAGAACTTGAGAACTAGAGAACCAAAACAATATGTTAATACGGACTGACATTATTCTCTTACTTAAATATACAAATGGACATTATCATTCAGTTAGTGTTTGTCTGGCCATCTGGTGACTGCTGGGCCAATATTGACCCTTTTTAGCTCTATTTTTGGCCTCCACCAACTACTGAGGGAAAAGCCTGTATGGGAAAAGTATGTGCCTGTTTGCTTTTTATTGCTGAGTAGCTACAGTGCATTTCTAGAGCCAAGTTTCAAAGATAAATAAATGAAGGAATAAAAATAACATTTTCCGGCCTGAGCCAAAACCATAAAGTTGTGAGCTGCAAAGCCAAATAAAAGTGTACAGCTGAGATAACCGCAGTGTTTCTCTGTAATTTCATAAAAGTCACATTGTTAAATCGTCACAAGATACGTTGAAATAACAATGTGAGAAGCACTACTTGGTGTTTCTGTGCTAGAAATATGTTTACGTTCATCCTTTTGGCAGATGCTTTCGTCCAAAGGCCGAGCGGCGAGTGAAGGGCCACAGGACGACCACGTGAGGGTTGCTTTGTGGTGGTTTGTTTAGCTGAATAAGTCTTTTAATGGGAGTGGTTTAGTGTGTGGATGAATCTGTTGGTTTTTTTTTTTTTGGTACAGCAACTCCCTGATCAGCAGGATGTGCATAGCTTATTTTGATTGTTCCACAAGTGGCACGGCGGTGCAGGTTCACATAAGTGTAGTTTCTTTTATTATTAGAGAGGATGAGAAAAGGAGGAGTGGGAATTCAGTGCATTTGAGTTTGTGACATTCATTCAGTTTAGGCAGATTTAAGGCTCCTCTCTGATGCTGCGATGCTCGTTTGTTTTCGCTTTTGACACATTCCCCTCTGAGGTGATCAATTAATATATGAAACAATGAATGACGAATTAATAACAAAAACAAAAATTAGTCGCAGCCCTACATGTGTGTTACATTGTAGACTGCACAAGACAGCATTTCATTTCAGCAAGTCTGAGTGTCAGCGGGAGATTCATTAGCTCATTAGTGCGAGACTCATTAGCCAGAAGTCTTGTGATGTTTAAGTCTTTGGCAATATAAGTACTATACTCGCAGTAATCTTTGCACTCTCCTGACCTGCGTTTCTGCCAATTGAGTGAGAGCATAGTCGGGGGGCTGGACAGCTTCGTCAGCTCTCTTTTTCAGGATGGGTCACCTGAAGTTTTGATGAATGTGCTTTTTGCCGAGAAGATTTCCTGTTGCTGACATCGTGTTGTTAATTGGAACCAGTGCAGAAGGTCTCATTACTGCGATGCTCTCCTTTCCTGAATCCTGCAAGGAATCTGTGAGTTACGTTGATAAGACGTGGTCATTTACCTTGAAATATTGCCCGTAAGTTCAAAGAAAAAAAAAAAAAGTTAAATTATTCTTTGTGAAACCTGCAGAGAGCTTGTGAAGGTAGAGACAGAGAGCAGAGAGTGCTGCTGCCGCCGCTGCTGCTGCAGCTGAGGTCTGGGCTATTTCAGGATGGCTGTCTTGCAGTGTAATGTGGTTTGGCACTTGTGTGTCTAGTCAGGAGGAGATATATGGCTGAATTTGCCTTGAGTGGCTGGCTGGTTTTTGAATGGAATTGAATGGATGCGTTCTGGTTTCTCTGGTCGCTGATTGCTGTGGTTGAGACTTTTCTCCCCTATTTTTCTTCCTCATTTCCTTTTCTGCATGTGCCTTTGTCTTACATCTGCATCTTAATTCTGTCTTCACTTTCCTTTTTGTTTGTCTTATTTCCACATTGTCTTCCTTCCTTTTTCTGAACACCCCGTAATTTTATTTCGGGATTCTTTTTTTGTCTCTTTTATTGTGTCACAAGCTCTTTCGCTTCCTGCTTTATTTGTGCCTTCTCAGATTTTTTTTCTTTTTTTACTTTTTTCTCATCTGCTTTGTCTTATCTTACTTCCTCTCTTGTTTTTGCACCTCCTTTCTCCTCATTTTCCTTTCTTTCAACCCTTTCTTTTATTTCTCAGAAATCTTTTTCTTGCCATTGTTTTCGTTTTGCCTCCTTGTGTTTTTATGTCATTTTCCCCTCCGTTCTCTGTTTATATCTCCTCCCCTCTCATCACTTTTAAGTCCCCTTTTCGTCATATCTTCTTCCCTCTTTGTAGGCTCTCTGCTTGTCTGTCCTCCCCTCTTGCTTTCGCTCTGTCTTTTTGCCTTTATCCTTATGTCTCTCCCTTTCTGCCTCCTTCTCTTGCTCTCCCTCTGTTTTTGTGCTTGCTGTTTTAGCATACTCTGCAGGGAGCACTCCTGCGATGCCAATTATATTGACTGAAGAAAAAGAGAAAGAGGAAGGGAAGGGAAGGATGAAGAGGGAAAGAAGACTAAGAGGAGGGAGGGTGGGAAGACCTGTGCATGCACAAAAACACACATTCATGCTGATGGAGAGAATGAATAAGGGGATAGAGGCTTTAGAGCACAGGAGGAAGAGAGGAGACAGAGGAGAAGGAGAGGAAGAGAGGAATGATGAAAGAGAGGCAGAGCTGGGAGGAAGAGGACAGAGAGAAATTGGAGGAGAGAGAATCCGTCTGTGAGTGTAATAGTCTCCTGCTGTCGAACCCGAGGGAATTCACTGACTGCAGAGGGGAAGAGAGAGGTAGAGAAGCAAAGATAGAGGGAGACAGAGGAAGAGAGAGAGAGGGGGGTGGGTGTGATCACAGCAGAGCGAGAGAGAGAGCTGGAGAGATACAGAGGCAGAGCAAGCGAGACAGAGAAAGCTGAAACAGAGTGAGACGGCAGGAAAAGAAGGATGACTTCAGTCCTCTCCTCTCAGAGCTGAGCTTGTAGGGCTTCACTCCAGGCAAATGTGGCTCGTGACATTAAATAAGATTCAGATTCAGGACTGAGTGTATGAATGGAGAGCGCAAGTATATCATAGTAATGTGCTGCTGTACAGTAGCTTTGCCTGGAGAATTAAATGTAGTGTGCAAGCCTGTGGATTGGATGTTAATGTTTTTTTTTGTACAGTGTGAAAAATGTCAGATTATCCAAAAGAAAAAAAGAATAGATTCTCACTAGAAACTATTTTCTAGACATGCAGACTGCTTAACTAGGGTCAGTTATGTTTTGAAATACCAGAGTGTGTGAGACTTTACTCTCTCAGGAAATGGCCAAGTAGGTTGTGTGTAAAAAAGTTAAGCTAACCAGCAGTGATCAGCCACAACACTGAAACAAGTGACTGACGAACTGAATGGGAGTTATCAGTTTATTACAGTGTTTTGCTGGGAAATCATACCGTGGCATTTATATGGATGTTACTTTGACACATGACAAGTACCCGTGGCACGTGGCAATCTCCACCAGCAGAACACGCCCCACCACAGCGGCCTTTCAGCCAACCTTTACTCATGTTGTATTATACGCTGTGTCTCGGGAGCTACCTCTGTGATAGACTGGATGTACCCCGCCCCATGACAGCTGGGACAGGCTCCGGCCGCCCTGCATCCCTGAATCGGATAGCGGTGCAGAAAGTGGATGAATATGAAATCCATTGTGGTAAATTTCCAAAATTTGTTTCGTAGTTTCTGGCAGTTGTAGATTTGTTGATGTGGTCCTTTTTAAATGACACTGATTGGTGCAGTGCACACACATCTGTGCAGTCTACTGTACATCCATCATGCCACCTGTGCTTGCATGCACGAAGATGTACCAGGAGGTGTTGGGTGTTTTTCCAGGTTTTTAGCTTGACATATAACTTGATAATATAAATTTATAGCACCCATTAGGACCAGGATGATAGATCTAGCCAGTATTTACCTTATTATATGTTGTGTCAGATAGTTAGGCTGCTGCTTAAAGTGATGGTTCCTCTCTACTGTAGCTACACAAATAAAGAACGAAAAAATATTTTAAGCATTGAACACTGATTTTTTTTTAATGATTTTGTTTTGGGTTTATAGGTTTATTATTCTGGTCTACCAACAGGTATAATGGAGCCCTCAACCTACCATGGAATCAGTGTAATGGGTTAATTGATCTTAAGATGATGGTAAGAGTTTTATTGTCTAGAAAAGTCTTTTAGTGATCTGTAGTGCTTTAAGTGTTCTCTCTGAGCCTTTTTTACCTTGAAGAACAAGAATAAAATTTACATGGAAATGCTGTGCGGAGATGAATTCCGTTTGAATACATTATGGTAAGTACTATCAAATGGATGTCAGTTACACCGAGACATTAAAGGAATAAAACAGGTTTTTTTTTAAATACATAAAAGATTATTGGTTGCATAAGTAGTGCCTTGTCCTGATTCTTTACCCACCTATTTGCTATATTTACTTTAATAACACCATCTTCTAGTGCCCTCTGTGTGGCATGTATTTATAGTGTGTAGGTGTGCGCTGTATGCTGCCTTGCTCGCATTTGTAAAATGATTACGGTCCAGGGGTTGTTGATAAAAAATTTCACAAGGTCTCCAGCTAAGTGATAATTTAATTTCAGTGTAATGCAATTCACTAGAAATGCATCAATCAGAATAAATGAGAGTGTATGTATTATGATTTGAATTTGCATTTTGCGATATTGAATAAAAAAATCAGAGGACTTCTCAGCCACGTGTGCATCTGTGTACATTGAGGTGCTGCCTTCATATTTTCTGTCAAGGGCATCACCAGATGGCCACAGGACCGCGCCAGTTTACCAGTCTAGTCAGTCATTACAGTTAAGACCACTTGGAGTGACCCTAATTAGTCAGCTACCCCACAAAGGGCACCCTAACAATGTGTAGAGGCACCCCGCCACTCATAGCGCACGCAGATTAAACCGCCACTGTCCGGGCTCTATTGTTTCACTGTTTGTGTCTGTGGTGCCATTGTTGGAAGCAGCCACCGCTCTCCCCGTCTTTTTCGTCTTCTTCCTCCTCTTCCTCCCTCCTCTTGCTTTTTCATTGATCTCCATTGTCTTGATTGGGAGCGACAAACCGTGGGAGCCATCTGAAAGGTTGCGTTCGTTAGTGGGGGCTCGTTGTTACAAGGCATACACGCATTCCAGTAGGCATGATGGGGGAAGAGCAGCGTCGATCATGGGCCCTCTTGCTCTCTCTCATACACACACACGCACGCACACGCACGCACACACACACACACACACACACACGTGTGTATTTATATCCTTGTGGGGACATGTCATTGACATAATGCTTTCCCTAGCCGCTTACCCTAGCCCCAACCATCAAAAATGAATGGCTAACCCTGACCCTTACCCTAAACCTAACCATAATTTAATTGTAACCCTGACACTAAAACCACATTTTGAGTCTCAAAAATGCCTTCAAACTCATGGGGACCGGGATTTTGGTCCCCACGAGAGCTGTCGGTCCCCACAAGTATAGTAAACTTCCAATTTTTGGTCCCCACAAAGATGTTAATACCCGTCCACACTCTCACACACACACACACACACACACACACACACACACACACACACACACACACACACACACACACACACACACACACACACACACACATACAGGGGAAAGAGTCAGGCCAGCTATCTAGGGACCAACCTCCGACTGCCTCTGCCTGTTTTATTAATGGAGCACCATGGCACTGTTGGCTCCATAATAGCTACTGTGCCCACGGATGTGTCTATCTCAACAGACACACAAGCACAC
>VOQK01037006.1:0-17315 GCA_015052645.1 Benitochromis conjunctus
CCTCATCCTCCGGCTCCTTGTTCTCCTCCCTCCCTCCCTCCCTCATCCTCCGGCTCCTTGTTCTCCTCCCCCCCCCCCCCCCCCCCCCCCCCCCCCCTTCCCCCCCCCCCTCCCCCCCCCCCCCCCTCCCCTCCCCCCCCCCCCCCTCCCCCCCCCCCCCCCTCCTCCTCCCCCCCCCTCCCCCCCCTCCCTCTCCTCCCCCCCCCCCTCCCTCCCTCCTCCTCCGGCTCCTTGTCCTCCTCCCTCCCTCCCTCCCTCCCTCCCTCATCCTCCGGCTCCTTGTCCTCCTCCCTCCCTCATCCTCCGGCTCCTTGTCCTCCTCCCTCCCTCATCCTCCGGCTCCTTGTCCTCCTCCCTCCCTCCCTCATCCTCCGGCTCCTTGTCCTCCTCCTTAATACCGCTGAGTTCAAACTCTGTGCAAACACTGATCTCGTGGTTTTGAGAAGAAAAAATAACATCCTCTCATCAGTGAATCACACTTCATTGTACACCCACCCTGTCTTGTGCCTCATGGCTCAGCTGCTTTGAATCACTGTATTTGATATTAAAATGAACTCTCTGGGTAGTTGGGCCCAGAGAGCACTTTATGTATTTATCACATTTTCTGCTCCACAATCTTAGAACAGATTGTGTGAATCGAGGTAGCTCATGATGACCACCGACTGTCTTCGTAATAAGACCTGAGGTTAAACGGTGCACTAAGAGCTTCTTTACATTTTTTAAAATGCAGGAAAATGTTGAAGCATCCATAAAGCAGTTTGTTTTTTGTTTTGTTGTACCCACTCCTCCTCCTTGTCGTCTTTTTACGACGTAGATGGTGGCACATGCGGTACAAGATTGGTTTCCTCAAAATATTTCTTTCCTGAAGGAATTGCAGCTTTGCTTAGGAGCTACTGTCACCTGGAAGTGAAGATAAGCTCTGGCGGACTTGGTGGTGGGCAAAGAGAATGAATCTCATTTGTTTTGTGTTGATGCGTTTGCTGCTGGGTTGTGTCAGGGAGATTATCCTGACGATCTTACTTATAGGATTGAAAACACTGAGCACAAGTCAGTAAATACATGTCGAGCAGGGCTCAGTCAGTGCTGCAGGAAATGACTCCGTTACATTTTTGTTCTTTGATAATGACGTGGAGCTTCACGAGCCTCTAAATGTCAAGTGTGTGTGAGTAAACTTTTTTTTTTGTTTGTTTCTTAAACTTCATAAACTTCAAAATCATCGTCTTTGCTCAGACTGCAGCGTATTGTCCTTTTATGTAGCGTTCATTTCTGTTACCTCAGAACTGCAGTCTTGATCAGTACATCCACACTGGATGAAGCCAACATAATAAATGGCCTTGCTATTTGAATCTATTCACAAGTGAGCGTCTGTTGCAGACAATTTATTATCACCATTCTCATCATCCTAAGCAGAAATGTGGTAACATATAACTGTGGCAATACCTGCTATGCCTAAACACCTTTAAGACTATTTATGTGAGAGGGATTTCATAATGCAGAGTCTTTTTTTTTTAAATGAAACCCTGTATGTGATGTGTGTTAGTATGAGGGGAAAAGACTCAGGAGAGGTGGCGCTACTTTTTCCCAGCATGTATGAAATGGCTGCGTCTCAAACCGAACAAGTTCCTGTGGCTCTGAAATGTCACATGCTTATACAGGGAAGGAGATTCAACTATGCTGCTATATTTCAGGGTGCTGTCAGACTAATGTGGCCAAAAGAAGAAGGGAGGACTTGCTCTACTGTCCCCCCTCCCCAGTGGCAGCTGTACTGATGTGTTTGGATAGGAGGGCGTGACTGAAATAGCCACGGACTTATCTTGAGGGAGAAGTCTGAGGCCTAGCAGTGGTTAGGACAACTGTATGCTGGCATTAGTCATATTTAGTGGTGTGTGCGTGTGTGTGCGTGTGCAAACAATTGAAAAGCTCATTTTTAATTCAGTTCCGCTTCAAATATACGGTTTAAAACTCTACATACTGAAATCTCTACCTAACTTGTGATTTGCTGATGCTTTGACAATTATGCTTTGAAAAAGTTTAGCAAACAGAAAGGTGATATCACGCTTTATCTTCGGTCACTTTATCAGAAATACACATTTGGTAACTATGTGAAGGAGGCAGAAGATCACGCTGTGGGCGGGGCGTCCTTGATTCTCATATCTGTAAAGATTTTTTGTCAACAAACAGACCGACTGGTTGAAAATACACATTTCCCCCATGTCCTTACACCGTATGCTAATAGCTACTTGGCTTTGCAGCAGGGTCATCTGCAGCACAGTCCTTGGTGGATGCTATTTGGAGCCTGGGGATGAGAAGCTTGAGTGCTGGCTGTTTATAGTGAAGGGGGGATGAGCAATAATGGGACGGAAGAAGAGCTGGACAGAGACCGGTGATAAATAGCAACACTGGTTCTAGCTAACGTTTCATATCTTTACATTTAATATATTATGGATGTTCTCATCTCTGATGTTTACAGAAACTTTAATAAAAGAGGAAGTTTAATTAAGAGCTTGGATGAAATGCTGTGATGGCAGCAGTGTGAAAACATCCGTTAACTGCTCAGTATTTCAAACAATGTGTTTTTAATTCTTAGATCTATAGTTTATCATTTAATACAAACACTACAGATGAGAGTGACGTGACCTGTAGGGTCGCTTCCCCATTGTCTTTAATAAATACTGACACGCTTGTCTGTTCCTATGACAGCATCATAAACCTAAAAGGATAAATACAACACTGAATACCAAGTAATGAAAAGAGTGGGAACATGTATGGATGCATCACCACCGTCCTCACACTGTCAGTCACTTTTTGTTCATCTCTGCACCAACAGCTAGCACGCCGCTGTATGGTTTCCAGCTCTGACCCACTTTATCTAGAGGTGTGTGACGTCACTCAATGAAACGCCCCTCCCCAAATCTCCCTTTCTCTCCAAAGGGTGCATGCGTGCAGCAAAACTATCCACTTCCTAATATGTGTATGTGTGTAGTTGTGTGTTTATTGCAGGTACATTGTCACTGCAGGCGTTTTCACACGATGGCTCACAGCGCAGCCACCTGGCCTGTACAGTCAGGCTCTAATTTTAGCATTCACAACCTCAAACAGAAACTGGCACTGTCTTTGTCTTTTCCCTGCCGCATGCACGCACGCACACACACACACTCACACACACACTGAAGACATCCTGGTGTTGAAATCTGGAGGTTTTCTTATGTCGTGCCCCCACATGGCAGTTTCCTGTTTGTTCTCCAAGGTAATGAGACGAGGGGACACTTCCATTGGCATAATGTTGTCTCCCCCCCTCATCTGTCTGATTCGTTCTCCATGTTGGAGGTAGTCGAGTTGAAGATCAGAGAACTGGAAGATTAAATCCAGAGAGTAGCAGAGGAGAAAGTAGGTGGAGAATATCGAATAAATGGCTTTCTTCCTTCCTCTGCAAGCAGAGATAAAATGGTTATAAACAGGGAAGGCTGAGTGGTTTGAGCGCTACCTCGTTTGTGCAAATATTTGTCTTTGACATACTTTATCATTGAATCCTGAGACATTAGGCTTCTTATTTAAAGGTTAATTCTTAGTTTATAAGTACTGAATAGGAGCATATGGTTTTCATTAGCACGTCTTTAGTTAATAGTTATCTTTTCAGTCTGCAAGGCTGCAAAAACAGTACTTGAAATAAAATAGACGCTGCATTCACAGCGTCTATTTTATTTCATTATGCTGCTGGTGATAATGGAGGTCTTTTATTGCCTTGGTATCATTGCTGGGAGGTCAGAGGAGGACTTCTTTCTCATGTCTTCTCTTCCTTCTACCACTCAGGGCCAGTAAGATGAATGAGTCACTCCAACAAACGAGCCCTTTAACCCGCTTGTTTGCATTACGCCGGTCCATCTCTGTCTTTGCTGTACGTCAGTCTGTCTGCGTCCCATCTCGACGCTTGTTTCTTACATCCTGTCTGCCTGCAGCTGTTTATTTTTCTGTGCCTGCCTTCGTCCTGTACCACTAATTACCTGTCAGTGGATCCACATGCTTTTCCTCGTGCTTAGTCAACAGCATGACTCAATGCCCACAACAACTTGACACACCATCTTCACGCTGCAGTTCTCCCTCGCCACTCTCCCACCTGAGCACGCTCCGACAGGCAGGACACACACCGGCTTATCATTTCCACACATGTTGTTTTTATGCACCTTTAAAGCAAAGATGTCCAACACATTAAATAAAAAGCAGCTTAAGATATATTTTTTTAATGTCTAAATTAAATGAGCTCCCTTTTGTTTCCTTTTTAAAGAAAAAACTGAAACATTGAACTCTTCTGCTGTTAAATCTCAGTGCTGTGTTATCTTCCTTTCTGATTACTATGCACAACAGCACAGGTCTCGCATTCAGAGTTTGGAGTGGCCTGGCATGGTCTCTGCTGCTGTAGCTGGCAGCATTAGCTGTGCGTGTGTGTGTGTGCGCGCGCGTGCGTGTGTGTGTTTTTCTGGTTGGCGAGCAGATTGAGCCTCTTCGTCTCTTCCACATTTGGAGCAGCTTGTTAACGGCCTCTGAGCTGCTGCTACAGAAGCAGAGCTATTCTCCGCATGTATTTTGGCCCGTGGCTACATGCAGGAGTTGATATTTTTATCCATGTGTGATTTGGATTTTTGTGAATGTGTTTGTTTTCAGAGCACCGTTTAATGTTTTGGTTCCCGACTTTGTTTCTTATATAGCTGGGGCTAATGCGACAGAGTCCCCCTGGCTGAAGGACACATGTGTAAGGCCTCAGGAAATAACACAGTAGGTGCTGCACACAGACTTGGTTTGCTGTAGTTTCCTGCTGACAGTAGTTGATGAAATTGTAGTGAAATAAAAAGCAGTGTTGAATAAACAGAATACATTTTTGATGGATGGAATATCTAATAAAAATGGATTATAAAGATGGATTGGTGCCAGATACAGGGACCGCTGTATCTTTTATTCTTGAGGCGCCATAATTACACAACTGGAGCATTTTTTCCTCCTTTTCTAATTTGCCCTTTTTACCTGACAACACATCAGGTAAACAAGGCAGGTATTTTTCTCAGAGGTGTTTTTGTTTGTGCGGACATGCTCTGTTTGTCTACCTGGATAAATTGCACATGAGTATTGAGCAAGTAATATGCAATCTTCAGGTTAATCTTCATGGCGACAGCATGTAATGAGCTCTTTTGCACATGTGCTCAGTTTAATAATTGCAGTTTTTCAAGGTGCTGGTTTGTTTTTATGGAAGACTGTTAGTGCCAAACACTCCATCGAGGCTAAAGGGTGGCTCTCACAGAGATATAATAACAGCATCTCCCGTTTAGCTTCCTCCTTCTCCAAGCTTGGCCTGAGCCACAGATTTTTAACAAATCAACATTATTTAAATTCCATGAAAATCAGTACAGAGACCCACAGTCTTCTAGAAAAAAGAAAAGTGGTGTGCTGTTGCGCTTCAAGTGCCATGAAGTTTTTTAGATTTGGCAGCGTCCTGTCCTGTTTGGCTTCATGTCCTTTGGCTTTTCCTGAAATTGCATTACTGTGTCTTGAGAAGAGACCACTAATTACGTTAGCACATCCTTCTGAACGGAAGCCATCAAGTCATTAAATAGCAGCACCACAAACCCTGTTATTTCCCTCTCTGTTAATGAACTCCTGCCACACACATTCGTGTACTCTTTTCCATTCATGTCATCCTGTCTGATGTAGGTCCTGCACTACTCTGAACAAGGAATAATCATTTATTGCCTTATTCAAAAATCCAAACGTTTGGTGGAGTCATGTATGAACACCAAGTATCAGTTCTGATGTATTTTTATGTGTGGGTGTCTGTGTTTAAAGGGGGGACCGCGAATAATACGATGTTTTCCATGTTCATTATGCTGGATTAATGTCCTTTTCTTGCACTCTTTAATTATTGGGAGTGCTGTTTTATAATAGATAGGACATGAAATAAAAATAAGCTTCATAAAAGCAAGGGCAATAAGAGGTAATTCCCATAACACAAAATAGTCTTGCAGGGTTGACCTCATTTAAGGTAATGTGTGCCGCCTTGTGCGTACTGAAAGACCACAACAACACACATACATGTACACTACTTTTCTTAGTACAGCTATGAATATGTCAGCTGCTGCTTGAGGGTGGTGGTGGAAACAAACCCCAAAATAGAAAAGAAGTTTAAAGAGTGGTGAGAAAAGTAAAGAGGTATTAATTAAAGATGTCAAATCTGAAACAAGTAAGATGTCGAGAAAGAACTGGAGTCGTGATATTTTGGTGCACTTTGAAAACCATCAAGGCCCACAATCTTTAAAAACTGAGTTAAAGTTCCTGCTGGCCTTAACGGATTTTCACCAGAGGAAAAAAGAAAAGAAAACTACTTTTATAGTTCCAACTGGATTTTTATATTTTTAATCAAAGCAGCTCTTTAGCTAACGCTACAGCGAGGAAAACACCGACTGGAGACTGCGCGATGACCAGAACTGCAACATGAACGATCTCGTTGCCTTCGAAATGATTGCTTTGAAAAATGAGATCAGGTTCATCACCATCTTCGAAGCAGCTTTGGTGCATTCAAGTTGTGATTTAAACATTTAGTCTGCTATCGATCTGCTGTTGGTTTGGGACTGAATGGGGTCAAGTTGATAATTATAATGTATGTGACGATGCGGCGATTAACTGATAAACTGGCACAAATTGTAAATCTGTTGCCGTCTACATTCACAGAGATTCATATTAAAGAAAAATGAACACTAACTGCTTTCATTCAGCCTGAACCTCGTTTTCAGGTTTCAAACAGCAGTTCGTCTATAAAGATTCATGTAGTTGCTGCAGGTTGGTGATTTTACTGAATAATGAATGATAGCCACAACACAACATTTTAGCAACCAGCTGTCACATCCCCGATCTTAAACACATGTAT
This sequence comes from Benitochromis conjunctus, assembly GCA_015052645.1. Classification (NCBI taxonomy): domain Eukaryota; kingdom Metazoa; phylum Chordata; class Actinopteri; order Cichliformes; family Cichlidae; genus Benitochromis; species Benitochromis conjunctus. Next base: position 6,911 of record VOQK01037006.1, read on the forward strand.
CAAAGATGAGTTGTGCTCGTTGTCGTGTCGCTGACTTGGGTGAAATAAATGAGTCTGCAATAATTTGCAAATCAGTCTGTAAATGTTTGCAGTTGGTTTGAATCAGACTGTGATTGTTAGGAGACAGGTCGCCTCCCACCAGGTGACCTGTGCAGTCGTCTGTGTTGCATGTCTGTGGGGGACCAGTTCGTCGTTGCAGCTACTTGCAGTATTTTAAGGTTTGGCACCAACAAACTAATTATTATTTATTTATTATTTTTATTCCTATTTATGTTTGTTTACTTGCTTACTTATTCATTAATTTCCTCGCTGCAACCTCATTAAAACGAGGAAGAACTCCACCCCAGTGTGATCGCGCTATAAGTCAAACACTTCAAGGATTAATCGGACAAGACGATATCAGACTAAAATAACCGTCTGTGCCTTCGTAGCCCGGCTGTTTGAGGAACAATTTAAGCTCCTTCCATCCGTTCCACTGTAGGCTGAGAGAGAGCACACTGTGTCCTCATCTGGAAGCCTCCCACAGATGCTTCACTGAGATCAGGACGAGGGGAAACTGGTCTGGGGAAGCCAGAGATTGAAAGAAGAGATTACAGTTTGTCTGTACTTTGAAAGAGAAAGAGGTAAAGTTTGACAGTAGTTAAGAGGGGAGCTGTCTGTGTATGTGTGAGTAGTGTGCACGTTTCATTTGTGTCTGTAAAATACAAACAGAATGAGCAAGCAGACAGCAAACAACACATACGTATGTACTGACAGGCACATGAGTCCTACACAAACACAGTCACCCTGCTAAAGAATTTGAAAGTAATGATGCTTGTTGTATTTTGGTACTTTATCGTTTCACTGAAAGCCATCGGTTGTAAGTTTTCAAGCTGTTTTGTTTCAGGTGTGTAACGTGTTAGACGGGTAATGCATGAGATAGTAGGATAAGAAATCATTTAAAACAAAGTGGAAACCTTCCTGCTCTTGGTCCACTGTCTCAATGACCTCCTGATTAAAAGCTGATGTTTCCATACAAAATTGAAAATCCTGTTTTTCATGGTTGGATCTTAACAAGCTTCCAAGTAGAGCTTCAACATGCAACAAGAAGAAATGGGCGTGAAACAAAACTGTTTTTGAGCATGCAATTTATTGAAAACAACAGTTAAACTGAAACAGGCTGTTTTACAGCTGATCAGAGGTTTAGGACCACACCTCCAAAAGAAACCCGTAAACCCCCCATGAACAGAAATCAAAGGTCCAAACATGAACTCAGTAATGAGTACCTCCACTGTTATTGTTGATCACTTCACAAATTCATTGCGGCATATTTGATGCAAGCGTTTCCACGAGGTGAGTGGGAATATTTCTCCAAGTGATGAAGACGTCCGTACGAAGGTCATCTACTGTCTGGAACTGAACTTCCCCTGCCATCCATCCCCAAAGGTTCTCAGTTGGATTTAGATCAGAGGAACACGCAGGATGGTCCAGAAGAGTGATGTTACTCTCCTGGAAGAAGTCCCTTGTCCTGCAGGCGTTGTGTACTGTAGCGTTGTCCTGTTGAAAAACCCAGTGGCTACCACACAGACGAGGCCCTCAGTCACGAGGGACGCTCTCTGCAACATCTGGACACACCCAGCAGCTGTTTGATGCCCCTGCACCTCCTGAAGCTCCTTTGTTCCACTGAAGGAAAAAGCACCCCTGACCATTATGGCGCCCCCTTCACTGTGGCGCGTAGAAAACATCTCAGCTGGGATCTGCTTGTCATGCCAGTAACGTTGGAAACCATCAGGACCATTAAGGTTATATTTTTCCATTCAGAGAATAAAACTTCCATCTTTCAGTGTCCCATGTTTGGCGCTCTCTTGCAAAGTCCAAACGGTCAGTTCTGCGGCGTTCAAGGAGACGAGGCCTTTGAAGACGTTGTTTGTTTTTGAAGCCCTTCAGTCTCAGATGCCGTCTGACGGTTATGGGGCTGCAGGCGGCACCAGTAACGGCCTTAATTTGGGTCGAGTATCGTCCAGTGTTTTGACGGACAGCCAATTGGATCCAGTGCTGGTGAGACCCTGTTTATGCAGTTCAACAACCACGTGCACAAAGGGAAAGTTTTTTTTCCCTTTGCCATCAGAGCATCATGACAGCGTGACTACCTGACAGAAAATGACAATCAATCCACATTTTTGCACAGATTTGTGCTTTTAAAGGTGCGTGGTCCTAAACTTTTAAACAGCTGTAAAACAGCCTGTTTCAGTTTAAGTGTTGTTTTCAATAAATTGCACGCTCAGAAAATGTTTTGTCTCACTCCCACTTCTTGTTGCACGTTGAAGCTCTACTGGAACCTTGTTAAGATCCAACCATGAAAAATAGGATTTCTTTCTTAAACTTTGGATCGGGACTGTATCGTCACATTCTCCCTCATTGTAGATATTGCTTCTGACTGTTTGGTTTCCCCCTCTGTCAGTGAGTCAGTTCATTTTGTTTTGAAACTTTTTAGTTGAGTTTTTTGTTGTTTTTGGGTCCATAATGCTGCCTGCCACACACCTACACCTGCAGATATGACAACATCTGCTGTAATCCATACACAATCCATTAGCCACTCTTTTTTCTGGCACACAGCAGTGTCTCTTTCGCTCCTAGTCTGGCAACTGACCCCCAGAACAACTCACGGAGCAGCAAATTGTTGCTTAAACTCACTGAAAGATGGTTAATGAGCATTAGACGTGTTGGCAATCTCACTTCATTACCTACATCAGGCTAGCTCTTTCCAGCCTCCCTGCATATCCAGCCTGACCTGCTAGAGTGTAACCTCTCCTCTATGCCAGAGGGGAATGAGCATATTTCCCAAGCTATTCCTTGAAAATGGCTGAGGACTAAAGAAATATTAGTAAGACAAATAATAAATAACAAAGTGTCAGATGGTTTTAAGATTTGTAGAAGCAGATCTCAGTGTCCATGACTGTAAAGAAACACACACTCCAAAAGCACGCACTCATCTGGTTTGCCACCTCAGTGAACTGGTGAATGATGGCTCTTACCAAATTAAAACCAGACAACATATAAAAACTGCGGTTTCACCCTCACCCCCCCTCGGTCTCGCTTTTCTCTCTGTCTGTCTGTCTCCTTCAACTCCCCGGCGTGCCTGGCTTCAATCATTGCTCCGGTTTATTCCAACTCACCGATTCCAGAAGGAGAAACAGAATTAATGAAATGGCATCAGAAGTTTATCTTTGCACAAATTAATGGCTACCGTTGGATGAAAATGTCTTCTGTACAAAGCTCGTCTAGACTGGGTTTATTTTTAAATCGACTCATCTGCCGAGTGATGGGCATGGATTTGAAGATAAAAAATTGTGAATTGAAAAAAAACGTGTGACCTCCAGATTTACGTACAAAACAAAGGACAAATTCAAAGTTTTGTCTTTAATGTATCTTCAAAATCCCGTATTTTTGATCAAATCTGCAGCGTTACAAAACCTGGAGCTCAGATGCTTCATATGAGTCAGTGAGCACATGTGTGCACTGGTTTTCATCAGCAGTCCTTGAACTCTTCCTGCTAATGTCATATACTGCAGAAAAATCCTGATTAGAGATGCAACAATTAGTCAACAGTTGGAGTTTTTATTAAATGACTAATAATCAGGTAAAGTAACTGATTTAAAAAATAACCGTCAGTTTCAGCCCTAGTTCTGATAGCATCGTGGAAGCTAAGTTTTGTTAACATTTTTGTAATAATTATTAAAACCCTGTAGCATTCGGCCTTTTTTCTTTCTTTCGCTGAAGTATTGGAAGGATTTTCTTTACTCGACTAACATGAGAATGATGTGAAGCAGAAACAAAAGAAAATATGTTGTGTGCGCACTCTCGAGGTTTAGAAATGGGCCATGTCATTCAAAATACGGTGAGGCAGAACCCACTGAGTGTTACGAGTCCAAACTTTTATCGTTTGATAGCAGGTAACATGGAGCGCGTGGCCAACTCTGGACGCTTCGTGCAGGCAGACGGAGTCCGTACACAGAAGCTGCGACGTGCTTTTACGGGGAGCAAATAAATGTGATAAATTGCTGTTTTAAGAGAGTTGGTTGTGAGTAGATAAACACAATTTGTCTATCTGTCACCTCTGTGTGGTTTTACACGGGGAAACGAGAGACGCAGTTGTTTTGACCTGAGAACTTGGAATGGGAGGAAGCATGTTAGACCGACCTCTCAATTTATCAACATTGTGGCAAAAATATCATTTTTTCTACTTGTTTTGTTCTGAGTTTGCATTAAACAGGTTACTGAGCTGTGATGTGACGGCCGGGTCTCTTTACAGAACTGTATGGACTTACACTAGAAATAAAGAAAATGTGTCTTCAAATGTGTTTGAAGACATTAAAAACACAATGACCCGAAGCAAACACTGCAGTCATTATTCAAAGAAGCAAACCTCAAAGCTTTTGTCTACATGGAAAACATAAGGCAAGAAGAATTACTCGTTAGTTATTTCATCGGTTATTTTATGTGCGAGTGAGCATGAATAGACACTAAAATAATACACACACACACACAAATGTAACTAGATCCTTAGGTGTGATGTGTTTCTTCACACAGCTCCCAGGGGTCTCTTCACTCAACCACGTGCTGCTCTGAGCTTATGGTTGTCAAAATCTCCCCCAAAACATCTCACACACACACACACACACAGAGAATATATATAGATATATATACATATATATATCTATATATATATACATACCACTTGCAAACCCCCCCACCCCCTCCTCGCTGCCACTGATCAGTAACAGAAATATCTAATTTTTCATTCCCCCTCTTCCATCTATTACTCACTCCTCTTCTTCTCTCCCTTTCTATGCAACTTATTTTATAATCCTTTCGGTTCTTTTGGTCCATTGTCTTCACATTATCGCTCATTTTTTCTCCGAGTTGACCTCCGCTCTAATCTCTGTGCCATTTTTCCTCTCTCCTCTCGTTCATCCTCCAACTTATCCTCTTCTCCTACAATAAAAATCACTGCAGTCGAGGGTAGAAGGTTAATACAGTCTGGAGGTATTTGGGTTTTTTGGAAGCAGCATATATAAGCACAGCGGCTGTTTAGTGTGTGTGTAGTGGTTTACACATTCACTTAACAAGCAAAGCCTTCCAGTCTGGTCTCAGGAGCAGAGACAAATCCATTGCATCAGGACGGACGTCTGCCAAATCAAACATGTAGAGCTACCTGCTGTCGTGACCACTCGTGAATAAATACACAGTTAAATCCTACATGTAATGGTGTGCCATGCACATCTGCCCAAAATTGACAACACAAATGCAATGTAGCAAGAGTGCAGCCAGTAAAATAATCATAGTCGGATAACCTGCTACTCCAGTAGAGCTATATATTATCTGAAAGCATGTTGGGCATGCCTGCAAAACAGAGTTTGGGACGTTAACCTCAGTAGTTGTTCACTAGTCAAAAAAAGCAATGAAACGTCAGGAGAGCTTAGCAACAGAAAACCGTGGAGCTAAGCATGCTTACACTGGGCTCCATGATATCCACCATGATGGCTGATGCTGTTGGCAAACATGCTGCTGATGTGGATCTGCAGTGGTGCAACTACAGAGCTCAACAGATGGTTTTTAGGGGCATGCCACACATCCAGTCCACAATCCAACCCATGTCTTTGATCATATTATTTTTTTGCAGCGTTATAGATAGCAGCATGGCGGCACAACGTTAGCACTGATTCCCTACACAAGAAGGTTCCGGGTCTGAGTCCACCCGCTGGCCGTTCCTCTGTTGAGGTGATATTTTCTCCCCGTGTCTGTGTGGCTTCTCTCCAGGTACTCCAGTTTACACCCACAGCCCAGAGACGTGCAGTTAATGGGTTTAGGTTAACCGGTGACTTTAAACTGGCTGTTGGTGTGAATGTGAGTGCGACTAGTTGGCAGTCTCTTTATGTTAGCCCTGTTACCGACTTGTGACCTGTCCAAGGCGTAGTTTAATACCTTTAGGCACAAAACTAAAATGGAGTGTGTGGCACACTGAGATTGGCTGCATATATTCCAATTAAGTAAGACTTAATGACAGACAGTCATCAGTAATATTGCATGCAATGGTGCAAATAACAATTATAATTGGTACTTTTCTATTTTTCTTTAGAAAAGATATTGTTCTGTACTGTTAAACTTTAAACTTTAATATACATCTTATACACAGTATTTACAAAGTACTGGGCCAAACAGTCTCTTCCTCTTTTTGAATTCAGGTGTTTTCAGTCACACAGGTGTATAAAATCAACCAGCTCTGCCTAACATTCATGAGGGAATGGTTCACTTTAAAAAGATCCTCAAATGGTAAAATAATGAGATGCATGAAATTTCATGTTTAAGTGTAAATGGTTTTATTGTGAGTGTTTAGGAAGCACAGCCACACAGCAGATAGCTCTGCGTGGCCTTTTCTGATGAAACCCAAATTGTGTCTCCTCCCAGGACTGAAGCAGTAGTCTGCTGCTTGTTAGGCGACTGTATGAAGCACTACGCTCGTGCACGGTGCATATAAAGTAGCAAACCGTTTGTATACTCAGTGACTGCACTGATCAAAACGTCTTCTGGGATTAAAGCCAGCACAAAAAGTGTGCATCTGGAGGCTTTATGGCAAGGCTCCTGTAGGTGTAAAGTGCTTCTGTCCATGTAGTGTAGCTTAGATATACACAGACTGTCACACTGTGTGGAGGGTAAGGATTAGGGCCCAAATGCAGGACACAGGAAGAAGACTTACTTCTTCTTACAAGCCAATTTATTGAGGCTAATGCAGGAGTTAAAAGGTTAATTAAGTCCAAGAGACAGACAGACAAAAGACATAAGCCAGGACTGATTATCTGTCTACCTATCTCCATCTGTATATACACGCACACAAACACACAGAGGGCTGATGGGGGGGGGATGACATGGGAAACAAAATGCAGGTGAAAGTGATTAACAGAGGTGAGACCAACCAGGAAGACAGGAAGTAAAATTAACACAGGATATGAAAAGAACACAGAGATAAGAAGCCCCACATCAGACATACCAACAGGGACAATAAAATAGGTACTAACAGAAAAACAAGGCAGAGGAAGCAAAGAGTGAAATGTTAAAAAGGACTTGAACCAAAACACATTACTGGAAGATCTGCAACACGAAAGATCAAGACTCAAACCCATGACATAAAATTCACAACAAAGATCCAAAGCTAAAAAATTAAATTCATGTATGAAAAACAGGCACTGGGACACAGAGACTAATGGACTGAAGCTGGAAACATGTGTGGCATGAAGGAGGTACACGCCTTACACGCTCAAATATTCCTTACATGTAATAAATCACTGAAACATGCATCCACTGTATTTGTATAAGATGAGCTGGAAGCCAAGGGGACACTTTAGGACTTGAAGGCCACATGATGAGTTACGTGTGAGAGAGCGAACGCAGCTCAGGTCAGAGGTCAGCAGTGTTACTGTTTAACACAGCAACACACTGTAACAAAGCCAAGATTAATGACTGTCTAGGTGTCCATGTGCGCGCATAGTTTGCAGAGGAGCTCTTCAAATATCTCTGTAATAATTAATCACACACACATACACCTTGTCTCTCGGCCCTCCTCCGGTCTCGCCTGCTGTTTTACGGCCTCACCTGCCACAATAGAGGGATGACAGCCGCACTCGGCAAGAGGGTGGAGAGGAAATGGGAGAGATGTGGTTTCGGAGGAGATGGAGGAGGGGGAGAAGTAAGTGTCAGTTGAAAAGGAGAGTGGAGATGAAAGACAAACAGCGAAGAAGAAAAAAAAAAGGAGGGCGAGAGTGACAGAAAAAAGAAAGACAGCCACCAGATGTGCTCACTCTCCACACACAGGCACTAGTTCAGGGGAGGCGGTGTGGAAAAGTACTGCTGTTTATTCATGTGCTCATCCTGTCATCGGCTCTTCATGCTGTAACCTATGGTACAAAGAGACAGGTGACAAAGTCGAGGAAAAACCAACACAAAGTGATTCAGTGCAGCCTGGCGTTGATCGTTCTTCCAAAATCTTTCCTTCATTTGGTTTTCAGTTGATGGTGGTGCAGAGGACCATCTTAAATCTTCTTCCACAGCTTCCCGTAGGCTTTCAGCTGGGTTCAGATCCGTGACTCCAAAGTCCACAGCGTATGAGTCACACCATATTCATATTCATCAAACCACTCGGTGATTCTTCATGTCCTGTGGACGGGGGAGCTGTTATCCTGGAGGACGCCACATCCATCACGATAGAAATGTTTTATCACTCTGAACAACTCTGTATTGATTTGTAGCTATTCTGGACTTCTACGGAGACACGTGGGCCCAAAACCACAGCAGCAAGACTCATCCCGAAGCACAATACATGATCCCCTCGTTTGATTGTTCATATTGCTTTACAGTGTGAGTGGGATTTGGGTGATTTAGTTAACAGTTTAAACAGTTTTAAGTTAAAGCTGATATGAATTGCATAATTTATAAATAAATATTGAAATATGTTTAACCAAGCTGCACTGATTCCCCCGTGCAAGAGAGAGAGGGCTTCATTTCTTATTCAGTCCATCAGTTTGTATCACCTTCAATCATCATCAGCTATTTTAGGAACTTAAAGGCTTTTTTTCCAGGTAAAAAATAGCACCCTTTTTAAGTTTTCACCTGAAAGGAATCAAGCTGATTTCCAGCAAAAGCTTACCTGGCGCGTCACACACTGTAACACTGTGGCAGGCACAGGCCTCGTAATGACAAAGCTTGCTAATACACATAATGACTTGTCTGTCTTCAGGTTAAAGGTGTACTGTCAAATGGCAGTCTACAAATCACTTCAGGAGACGGGAGGATTCTTTCTTTATTATCTAAATACTGACACGTGCACGCACACACGTGCACGCACACACGTGCACGCACTCACGTGCACACACACTACGGGCTTTGTGGTATTTGAGTGAAAAGCAGTGGAACAAATTCCAAAAATCCCATTGAAAAGCATGTTAGACTTTTTCCAGACTTTTGGAAAAACATGCAAAACAATGAGAGCTAACTTAAGACGGCAGCTTGTGGGAGGAGGGAAAGAGCTGCGAGGAAGACGATAGAGGAACGGGAAGAGATTGGTATGAAGCACACAAGCGAAAAAAGACAAATGCTTGCAGTTAGTTTAGTGTTTAACTTCACCTCTCGAAGCACATGTGCCCACAAAGGACCTCTGACTGAATAATACCACAACTTCCTCCCTTTTCCCAATGAAGGGATGCTGGACTAACAAATAAAGTTTGGACAATAAAGACATTCACGTGGTTGTGCCTGGTGGTGGTTAAACTATTTAATTTAATAGCTTGATAGAGTTAACTCTTTTAGCCGAGTAAATGTTGTACATGTACCAACCAGCAACCCTCTAGCTGACAGCTATTTGACGTGCTGGCACAGCCAGGATGGGTGATTGGAAATGACTGTGGGAAAAGTGGAAAAGAGCTGAATATCAAAATGTTGCCAGGAAAGGATATGGAGGCTTATATAAGCTGTTGTTTGCAGCTGTTGCACTTCCAAATTAAGCAAGAGAGACTGATCTCCTAAAGAGGAGAAAGGCAGAGTGCTTCAGACTGGCCTATGGAGTCTGATAAATGAACTCTTTCGATACTCCTCGGACAGGTAGAGCCAACGCGGAGAGGTATCCGTTTATGTTCACACACAGCCCATTTGGATTCAATCTAACATGGATGAGAAGGTGCAAACGTCACCCAGAAAGGCTCCAGCGAGACCCCCATGCTTGTCTCCACTAAAGCCTCAAGGATGATCAGATACCGCTGTGGTTCTGACCAGATATGATGCCAGCTAGCAATTCAGTGGCATGATTCCCATGACACGTCTAACCCACCGGGCAACGTTCTCCAGAAGTCTCCGGGTTGTGGAGAACTTAGAAGAAGAATATAAAACTTAAAGGACGTGATGGAAAGGCACCGCCAGGAGTGGAGCCTGGGCTTTTCCTCAACCTCATCTGGTCCGGGCAGTGACAGACTGATAGCTCTTGCTCAATTCTGTGGGTACATGGCAGTTAATGGAGCGATTTTGAATTTTGCAATGTGTGTACAATTTTTTTACTAATGCTCTGCAATGTACTGGAGTCTCTACACATCCTACCTGGCCTGGAGAGGTGAAACACCAGGAGATGCTGGAGCATGGAGCGAGCACAAACCGTCACTCTGCCACAGCCACAGTTCTTATAACATATGCAAAACTGATAGATGGAAATCAAACTGTCAGACATAATGAAGCTGATTTATGGGAGGTTGACTCGAGCAAAAAAATGTTATGGATATACTAAGAGCACAGAGCTACTGAGGTAAAGCCATGTAAATTCATAGCAAAAAATGAGATGGGACAATGATCACTATATAAATGAGCTCCTTTGCTCCTCACCAGATCT
>VOQK01037008.1:0-17700 GCA_015052645.1 Benitochromis conjunctus
TGGTCAGCATATGTCCACTGATAACCATGCGAGATGTTCAGCCTTGACTTGCAATGAACATCTGCTTACTCACTTTATAAACCAGTGCAGGCAGGGGTGGCTTAGTAAGTGAAGTGCTGGTTTGGTAAGGAATAATGCATCTTCAAGAAATAGGAATTAAAAAAATAAAAAACAAAAAAACCCCTCATTAGTAAATTCGTTATTGTACACATTGCACTTTTTATTGCTAGCACTGATGTGTTAAAGGAGTTGAATGAGTCACTTGGGGTATACAAAAAAACACACATGAGGAATCAGCTACACTGACACTGCCAGAAAACTATCAAAATCTGCCTACTAGCACCTATAAAGTTTGCTAGTGAACATGTTTTATCATGTTGGTTCAACCTGCATAGAAACAGAAGTACAAATGGTACAGTTTGTAATTTGACAAAGGGACACGTGCCAGCTTAGTTCTTAATCAACTGTTCACTTTAACCTCTTTGTAAAAATCTCATCATATCATTAGATGACATTTGAATATTCAGTAAATATCACTGAATTTCAACTGTTTATAACACTGTAATTACATATTTTCATTATTGGCACAGTGCAAATATAACAGAGTCTGCATAATATCAATCCAGTTGAGAGAAAATGCTTGCGTCAACGCTGTGCTTCAATGGCAGCAACTGGCAGATAAACATTATCATGGGCAATCTATGTTTTTGAAAGAGTGACACTGATTGGGCACAGAACATCACAGCCTGGAAAGCACAGAAAAACATGATATATACCACTAGTTCACCTTTAATGGAACAAAACATATAATGAAATGTAGTGGATTTAAAATGTGAAACCTGCCAATCAGAAGGTTGCTGGTTCAATCCCTGGCTCCTCAACTCTATGTGCCAAAGTCTAGCCTGGGAAAGATATTGAACCATCAAAGTGTGAGCGTGTCCGGGATGGCTAAATGTTACGCACTATTACAGCTTTGTAATAATGTGGTATTAGTGGGGTAATAAAGTGGACACGAGCAGGACATTAGAAAGTACAAAGTATACAAAGTATTGTAATAATAGTAATAATTGGCCAGAAACTGGAGGTAATAATATTGAAACAAATGTATACCCATGAGGCAAAACCATTTAATAATACTACAGTGATGCAATGGTAACAATATAATCACATATTAGCTATAAAATGGTAGTATCTCTGTGTTAGTCTTTTTATATTGAGACTTGTGGTAACAACCCCATGATAACCAGATAACATTGGATGATGATATCATATTAGTATACTGTTAACATATTATAATGCTGGAATTGCTCTTAGTTTATGTCCTCAGCATTTTTCTTTGCTCTAAGGTAACGATGAAAACATTGTCTTTAATGTTGTGGCTTATTACCAGAAAACGTGTTCGGTAGCTTCTGCTTAACAACCAGAAAATGGCTGCAAAATATAAAAGTGTCTGTTTGCATCTAATTCCATGTTAATAACCTGTTAAAGATTACCTGGACACATGGGATAGTTTATGTGTAATAATCAGGAATCAGTCCTGCAAACTGCAAAACTGCTTGTTTCTATCTAATTGCATGTTAATAATAACCATCGATAAGGATTTTTATTTAATATTTGTAACAAAACATTAAATTTGATCTTTTATCTTTTGCTGAAATGACTATAAGTTTATTTTAAAATGAAGAAGAAGAAAAAAAAGATAATGTAGTGATAGAAAATGACCAGGAAAGCTTCAGCTTCCTAAAATATAAAATGTGAATGAAGCTACGGCACTACAGAATACACATACTAAGAACTGGTTAGAATGAAACTAACCTACTAAGCTGGTAATTTTTCATTTACAAGAACAACACGTCACATTACTGAACTGTAAGAATTTAATCCCACTGAAATCCAGTTTCAGGTTTCTTGCTCTCATTCTTCTTGAGGTGGAGGCAGCTTTACTGCTGACACAAACCAGACGTCATGACCCTGTTGCCAACGTGTCCAAACTCCCTCCCTGTTCTTAACATCTCAACTCTTCCTGATGTTTTTGTTGGCTGACGCTCCGTAGACCAACAAAGAAATGAATCAGCAGGTCAAAGTGAAAAGGAATCGGACAATAACCCCCCAATCAAAAGCATCAAAGCCATTTTCTGAGCTGAATAGAGAAGCTTGGATGGTGGTTTGACTACCTTTCAGTGGTGCACTCTGAGAAAAGCCCTGGCAAAACAGAGAAACAAAAGCAAATGGATGATGTGGATTCACGTTGCTCTGTTGCATCACAAAAGAGAGTTTGTTCTTATAAACTTTACTGGCAGTGACTGGATATGTTCATAATGTCAAGTGGAGGATGGGAATGGGTGAAGAAAGGCCACAAGGGAGGGATTCACAGAAAAGAAAACACTGATACCACATTCAGTGTAAAGGTTTTAATTCATCAAATTGTTTGGCGAGGAAAAAGTAGGATTAGGTTAAATCCATCAAGACAGATTTACTAATTAACTTAAACTTGCACACTCATTTTAGTCAAGCACAACTCACAAACCATACTTATTCCATCTCTTTACATGTTTAAATGTGTATCTGCATGTAATGCAGACATTTTAAAACCTTTTGAGGTCAGCTGTCGATACTGGGTAACATCATGTTTGTTGGCGTGAAAGATATGTTATCATTGCTTTGTAGTACTGTGAAAAGTTCCACATCAGTCACAACAGTGGAAGAGGTTTGAAGAAAAATAAAGGAAGACATGCTACAGGAATATATGGGAATCAAACAATAACAGCTTACACAAACTGAGATGCGTGACAATCCAGAACCAAACATGGTGGACAGTAGCAGTTGTGACATCACTTCTGGTACATGGTGCCATTTGCAAAAACAAAAAGCGAGCACAAACTAGGTGTAAGTCGGTGGACAAGCTGATGGGTAACAAGACAAGTCAGCAGAGTATTTAATAATTTTGGTTGATTAGCACCTTATAAAATATAAATATAGTGCTAAAAAACAGCAGTATAACTTTTTTTTTTTTAAATTTCAGCTTTTTAACTTGGTTAAGAGCCTATGTGTGATTAAAGTTTCACCTTCATTTTTTTGAGCGGCATAGTTCAAATCCTTTTTTCATCCTCTACAGGATACAGGAAATATGGCGATTATTCTATTACCACTTATCTAAACTGCTTACATCTTGTTGTCAGGTGCTGCCTTCAGTCTCAGATCATTTGGGTCCAGACACGTAGTCTGGACAGTGTCTGGAGCAAAGGCCCTCCTACTGAGCTCCTCTTATAGGTCACATCCTGTCCAAAGGGGGAGAAAAAGAGGGCTCCTCTTGCCGTGGGAGGTGGTAGGCTGGAGGTCAAAGATCAGGGCTGCTTTCTCAAGTTTCAAAGCTTGCTGGGGGCTGAGGTTGCAGGGTCACAGTGGTAGTTTAGCTCTAGTTAGGGCTGCTGTGTATTTGTGGGTAACTATAATGGCTTCCACAATTAAACACTAAAAACTGAAGCACTTATATCCTCTGCTGAAAGATGGTGATTGTCAGGGTAACTTTGGTTTTGGGAGATCATGTGATCTTTCTTTGGGGGCTCCTTACCTCCTGTGTAGTGCACCACATGCTCAAACAGTGATTTTAGCGTATGTTGTGTTGTTACTGTGAGATTACTAAGCAATCAATCACTGAGGGCAGCTCTACGTTTGACTTCGGTGGACAAACACAGTCTCAGTGTGAGCTCACTGTTGGGAATAAAAATTCAGGCGTGTGTGCATGTGTGATTGTTTGTGTATGTAGGGGATTATGGTAGAAAGTGGGCTGATAAATCACATTTTGTGGTTTGAAGAAGAAGAAGTGTAAAACAACAGAACACCAGGATAAAAAAATGAGGAAAAATTACAAAAATAAATAAATAAATCAGTGCGTTATGAAACTTGGGGGTGGAGTCTTGGCAAAGAAGAAATAAAAAAAAAAGCCGCTGAGAGGTCAGAGAGAGAAGAAACGGTAAAGGTCACTTTGGTGGTCAGCGACTGAAGAATAAGGCATTGTATTTTTTTGTATTCAATGGAGAAATGAATGCATATATTCAGAAGAGGGATAAAAGGCGATTCTAGAAAGAGAGAAGAGTAGGGGGTGAAAAAGGGAGTGAGTGTGGGTGCAGAAGAACGAAATAAAAGGAAGACAAGAGAAAGTCTGCCAAGACTGATGAGAATAAAGAGGGGGAGAAAAGCACAAATCAAAAAAGCTGCAAGAAAATAAAAGGGCAAAGAAGGAAAAGTACGTCAAATGTACAAGCTGAATCCTGTCGTTATCCAGTGAACTGGAAAACTGCTCCACTGTGCAGGCACAGAGAAGTGGAGTGCTTCTGCAGGTGTTATCTCAGTTACTGATAAGGAGCTTTAGGCACAGCATGCCGTGAGGTAAGGAAACTGGTCGCATAGGGAGAGAGGGACGTGCTTACATAACCGGCCCCGTAACTTTCAACAGCTGGCTTGGCCCGGGCTTGCAGCACTAAACTCTGAGTGGGTCGAGATTCAGATTTCATATGTCTATCGGTGAGTACATTAGAGCAGAGTGGGGAACAAAGTGTCCCTGGCCATGAGAGATTCTGTTTCCCGTCAGTATGCATCTCCTTAGTCTGAGCAGCAGACCATATGCGTTGATCAAGCGCCAAGAACTGAGAAAAAAGCCACTTTAATATGCTGATCCACTTATTTATTTCAAATAGTTTGGAACAAATGATGATGCAAGGTAACACTGCCAAGCTCAGCACGCTTATCAATCTTTAAAAAGTTTCAACATGAAGTAAACTGTATATCTTTGATGAACCATGAAAGATGTGGATCAGTAGCCAAGATGAAGAAAGGAGAAATGAAAACTGGGGCAAAGAAAGTGATTTCATTAAATCTGCAACAGTGTTTCCACGAGATTCATTTTAAACTGCAAAGACTGAAGACACAATCAGAGCTGGAGTGACACTTGTTTAAAAAAACAAAACAAAAAAGACATGCCTCATTGCCTTTCATCCTGTGACAGCCGGGTTAGACTCCAAACCCTGAATTAGATTAGAGAAGGAATGGATGGAACTTGACTTATTACCTTGTTAGGGATCTCAGTTGTCATATTTGAAACAATAGCATATTTTCATTACACGCTCCAGTGTTGTATGATCTTTCTGTGCTGCTTGCAAGCTGATACACTTAATCACGTTAGGAAGAGTAAAAAAAATGTAAAAAAGAATAGTCAATTTTAGGTGGTGGGCAGGCATCTATAATTCAGCTTTTGCATTTATAATTGAGATGCTTTTGAAATTTAAATGCTTTTATAAGATGTTATTGGTGCATAAATGCTAAAAAGAGGTCATTTTAGCCTATTGCTAGGTGGCTAACTGATATAGATATTTGATATAGATAAGAACCTTCAGGCACCTCATATACATACACACAGAGATTTTGTGTATTATTAAGGTTTCTCTTGTCTCCCTCCCCTCACCCCAAACTGTTCGTGGTAGATGGTCCGCCCCTCCCTGAGCCTGGTTCTGCTGGTGTTTTCTTCCTGTTAAAAGGGAGTTTTTCCGTCCCACTGTCTCCAAGTCTTTGCTCACAGGGGTTGTCCTACAGTATAAAGCACCTTGAGGTGACTGTGATTTGGCAGTAAATGAAATTGAATTGAATTGATGTCATGCACAGATTGCTCAAGAGTTGTTTTGCCACATTGGATGTAATAACAATGTGTATTCCCTAATTGGTTGGCAGTAGTTCTTCGAAGTTTGTAGCTGCTGCCGACTGCCAATTGTACCAACAACCTCTTTGTGAATGCTTTGGTTGCTAGACAGCGATGACTGTCTGTAGTTTTTCATGTTTTTTGCAAATATTCACAACTACTAGCCGAGCGGTAGTAAAACTTAAAAATATGTGCTGGAAACTGGAAATGGAGAACACCTCAGAAAGTTGTACCTCAGAGCTGCAGCCAACATCTTTACTTGGAAGAAGAAACTCCTCCAATATAACAATTTCAGCTTGGCTGGTGTTAGAAAATAAGTCATCCCTTCCATTCACACTATGATGGCAGCAATTTGCTACACAACAAAGCAATCACAAGGTTTCTGCCAACCAGTTAGGGAATAATGTTTTTCTCTAGCCACAGGTGGTTGCCAGCAGGTCACACTGCCTTGTAAGCCTGCATGACTGGGACTTTAGCAATCATTTTCTCAGCAACTGCCATCAACCAACTGCAGCTGGGAATATTCATTTTTTCCTCATGATGGGTAGCCAGATGGTCACTGACTGGTCTCCAAGCCTGTGTTACTGGGGCCTTATTCTCTTGATCCTACATCATCACCATTATTGTCACATGTCCAAAATGGTCAACAGGTTAATGTCATTTGGTTAGTCATGTGCCTGCATAACATCAGTAGTGACATTACAATTTATCATTACGACAGGATCAAAAATATTAAACTCTAAAAACCATAACTGTCAACCTCATGGTAGAACTAGAGGAAAAGTGAGGTCATGATCACACAGATTAGCTTTTGTGTGGTTGATGTAAACTTTTGTCCCACTCCAGCATGTGGAGTGTCAAACATCCAGGGAGGGTTTTTCTCTCAATGAAATCCATCTGATATTCTAGTCTGTAAAATGTTTTTGGACTAACCAGCTAATGGGTCATTTATATGTGCAGCTAGACTGGCTAAAGAAACAAAGATTTGGTTTAAATTGGAAAAATACAAAGCTAGCACAGGTTTCCACACATTGAACCATCTTTTGCTGGCCCATTCCATCAACCCAACCTCCTCTCTCTGCTGCCCTTTAAAAATGGTCACATGATTTCCTCTTTTGTTCCAGATGGACACGAGTCTCGTGGCTTTATCGCTTAACACATTTACTGATACACATCTTTCATGTGTGGAAAAAAATTATCTTTCCTGCACACCAAAGAACACAATGACCCTGCAGTGATGTTGAGCTGTTCAAACCAGTAATAAGTCACAATCCTGGGTAAATAATTAGCTTCCATCTCAGACATTATCAGTGACCACTAAATCCATGGACTGACTTGTTTGCCATTTGTTTACTTTAGGAATAAATGTACTCTTTTGAAGATAATGTCAATCCCGCATGGACATTTGAGAATGCTCAGTGAGGGTTTTTGAGCAATACCAGTCACTCTTGTGTTATCTGAGGTGTCTTTGTTCTGTGTAAATCAGTCAAAGTGAAGGCTATCGGAGTACTAAACTATAATACAACACCAAGGCCAGGGGAAACTAGGCATAAATGAGTGCGTATGCATATAGACACACAAACACACACACGCCCTGCAGTCTTATCTGTCCCATATGAGAGATCAAAGCGCCACAGGCAATCACACAGAGAACAGGGAACACCAGAAAAATAAACTGATAAGCAGGTGATAGAGGCAACAGAAAAAAAGACGAAGCACTGGATAATATGAAATAGACAAGCCAAAGTATAGAGCGAGACAAGGAAGAACAGACGAGAAAAATATATTCACATATGTCACGGAGTAAATGAGGTCATTATACCCATGAGCAGTTTCTACAGAGGGAACAATGCATGTCTCTGTAGGCCAATCACATAACAGAAGCAAAGTGGGCTGCAGCTGTGAGCCAATCATAACCTCTGTTAGTGACATCAGCCTTTCAGCTGGATCCAAAACAGGGAATATGATCAACTCAGGAAAGAAAAAAAGGGGTCCTCTTTGAAATCAAAACCTTATTGAGTTAAACCCCAAATTCTGTGCTCCCGTGCTCCAGTTTCATCACCACTTACTGTTCAGAGGCGGGACTTCTTTTCATGCCCCAGATACAATTTGACACTAAACACTGAAACCAAGTACAGTCGAAGTGACTTGAGGCACTAAGCAAACAGCAGATGTTCTCCTCACGAAGAAGCGTAAAGCAAAACGTTAGTGGCTTGTGAACTCTTACAAATATACTTTTTCTAGAGCTCACCTAGTAATGTTTACCTTTGAACCTTTGAGAAAACAAAATGTGCTGACATAACTCAAGTCAAATATTAACAGCAGCCGTCAATGGGGAAAAAAAAAAGCTTCTATTGTGCAGCACAGGTGCAGATAAGAAAAAAGATACAGGGGCTGCTTCTGTCATCTCATTCTATCTGAAATTGCTTAATTACATTTTGAGCTGTGTGCTCAGCTATAAAGTTTGAGAAATGACATTACGTTGCGTGCAATTACATGCTCTGACTTTTAATATATACCACAAAAGCCACATGTGACAAGCACATACACAAAGGTGTGTTTGTAAAAGAGGCAATAAGCTCCATGAGCTGCCAAATTTATTCAGTACTTCAGTAAATGCACAACTTCTAGAGTCAGTTGTTTAAACATAATATTGTAATAATAACATAAAACCATTCATTATTTTTTTTATATATATTTTAAAGTTCAAGGTCTCAGCAATAATTATGGTAGTCTACTAAAAATAGTCTCGGCTTGGAAATCAGCTAAAGGCTAAAGAGAGAAAGTGAGTGAAAATCTCTTCTGTGTTGACTTTCCTCAAGAATTTATTACCAAAGGACATATTTAAGGTAGCAGAGGGTTTTTTTTGAAGTACTGCAGTTTATGGAAACTTGGATTATTCTCCATGTGAACAACAACAAAGCATATGTTTATTGCATAGCCATAGCATTCAATAGCATTAAGATTATAAGTGTGCACTCAATTGGAAATGCACTTGATTATCTGATCATCATCAAGTTTTTGTTTTGGGAGTTTGCTGGTCTGAAGTATTCAGGTTTGTGTTGGCACAAGGCCACATGGTGGATCCCCCATCAAATTCACCCCCAAAGTAAGCATGTTACATATTAAAGATGATGACAGTTTGAATTGTTGGGAATGGTTACCACAAATAAGTCTCTACTCTCTAGAAAGAACATGGCAGGACGACTTATGTTTGCAAAGTTGCATCTGAACAAACCTTATAACATTCATGACAAGCCAACCTTTTTGCTGTTCATTCTGCTGGCTTTGCTAAAAATGAGATGCGATTCTCATATAAAAAGCATACAGTTTAAAACACAAGTATGGTTTGATGAAAAGAATGATTATTAGCAGAGTGGACTGAAACACAGACAGAGGACTGTACCATTACTGACAAATTGCTGTTTAAAAAAAGAATTTATTGGGATATTTTTTTTAAAGGTATCCTCAAGATGTGAAAGAAGCTGGAGGCAACAGTTGAAACACAAATACAGTGTACATGTGTAAGTGCATACACGTGCACGTCCAAACAGTTTGCCTGATACAAAGACACATGTTCTACAGACTACAGGACAGATGTTCTGAAGGCAGAGATGGGCCTCTTTATAGCAAAACACAGAGCTGTTCAAAGAGGCCCTGCTGACCCCGGGACAGAGCGACTCAATTAGCTTCCCATAATGAGAGCGCACTGTGGGGGGTGTTTATATAAGCTTATTAAAACATAATCCTAGTTGCCGCGCCATACTGTAACATGCCAGACAGGCCACTCCTGCAACTAAGTGTGAGCCAACAGCCGGCTGGTGGGTTCAGTCGTCAGAAACAAGGAGAAAAAAATTATTATTTGCAAATCTCTACATTAAAGCTTCAGCAAATAATTTAGATAACATTTAAAACTTCCTCTCTTCCTCTTCAACTAGAGGTACAGTGATGAGAACGTCTTTGCACTCCTTTGTCATAATCACATAGAGATCTAGCACTTTCAGTCTTGTGAACATATAAGGACAAGTCACCGAAATAACTGAGGTCTAAAAATGATTTCTGTCAAGAATAATGAGCTGTACTCAATCAATATCTTCTAATCAGGCCCCAGACATATTGCATCGCATTACACAAGCTTGGGCAACGGTTAATCCTAAAGACAATGTACAAAGTGGACCACAGTCCACATTGTTGAACCCCTTCTCAACCCACAGACCCGATTAACATGGTTAACGTCTTTCAGTAATCCCACCCCGTGGGCTGAGCTCCAGTAATTATGCTGGCAATTGTGTGTGGGGTACCACAGAAATCCTTCATCAACTTAAAGACATCAGAACTGATTACTGATCTACTCTTTCATGTGGAGTCAGAGTTCAGTTGTTACCTAAATGGTTCTCAGAAGTTACGTAAGGACGTGTGCTCACGGGGTTGTAAAGTTCACTGACCATTTGAGGTTGTTACAGCTGAAGGAGGCTGCAGCTGACTGGGCCACCCATTTCACACCATTAGCTCACCCAATGTTGGTTTGACAGAAAGCTGAAAGTATTTCCATGAAGAAGAGCTGCTGGCAGGAACATTTAAGTAAACATGTTATGTATTTGAGGAGTTCAATGGCATAAAAAATTTACGCTGATTAGGCTTTTTCTGATAAAAAAAAAAATGTCCAGAAGGAATGGTTTGACAATATAGGAAACACACTCTGTTGCCAAGCTAGAAGAGAAGATTTTTACAACTCTTATCATCATCAATCCAATATGATGCTGAGTTAGCACAGCTTAGCTTAGCATGAAAGCAGGAAATAGCTACTCCGATAGCTAGCTACTAATCAAACTTAAGAGTAAAGGGGATGTTAGCATGCTAGGTTAAGTCAAAAATCTTCTGCGTCTTCTTAAACAGACCCACGCCAAACCCATGCTTTGAAGCTTTGTGGCTGAGTTTTCTTTGGTTTCACTTTACTTTGATATTATTACCGAGTTGCAATGTTGGCATCCTATTAAAACCTTTCATCGAGCTCTTTATAGCAACTGATTCTTGCACCCAGTGTTTGTGCGTGGCTAGATGCTTGATTTTGTACACCTGTATCAATGGGACTAAAATCTCCTGAATTCAAAGAATAAGTGCTATGGCCTATTCCTTTTGTCCATATACAAACGATCTAAAAAGCTTTGCTACTCTCATCTAATCTAAATCTGACTAGTATTCTGACTAATACTGCACAGTCTCCTTCAGCTGCTAAATGAAATCAATTATGTCCTGAAGTTTAATTAGTGTCACAGTTTTGTCAAAACCTTTTCTTGGGTGAACTAGGGATCATCAAAAGACAGAATTAGACACTTTGAGGTGATCGGTGAAGACCAGGGCATTTTCGATTTTTCCATGTCTATATAGAAAACAGGGTGAGGGGTGGATTAGACTTAGAAACCAATCTGACTTTTGCACAACTAGATGTCTTTTTGCTTCCAGAGGAATCATGACTTGCTGACTATTAAGTAGAATACAGGTTAAAGGTACTTTTGCTCTGGCCTTACATTACCACATGGTGTTTTTACAATTGTAGCATGTTCCCATTAACATTTGTAGTTACCCTCTACAGATCAATAGGCATTCAAGAGAAACTGAGCAGCTTTTTTGGACTGAACCCAGTATTTGCCATAGTGGGAGAAACCTGATTGAGCAACAAATGTTAGTTTGACTTCTTTAACCAGTGACCATGAATGGGCTCCACAGATTATACACAGATTATCAGTGAATGATAATATTTTTTTAGTTCCACATGACTTCATTATCTTCATGGGTTTGGCTCATTGACGTAATCTTTTTATTTTGTAACACAAATCCCCGCACATATGTTCATACTGAGCTCTTCTGGTTTAGGCAGTAAAATATGTATCACGCCAGAGCCAGTTTTAGGTTAAGCATTGCAGTCTAAATTAGCAGAAAGACGTGCACATGGAGACAAAGTTAAACAATATCGCAGTAAAACTTGAGCAATGCGTAGAGCCCACTGCTATGATGTTTCCTGATTAACATCTCAGGATTCCAGCCGCAGACAATAACCTGTACTTCTCGCAGGCAGGTAGATATTACAGTCAAACACACAAGCCACAATGCTAAATAACAGGACGTTTCACAAGATAGCTGCCTTGCTGAGACACAACAATGGGGTTTCATGCTAAAATATTGGTGGAAAGTGGAGTCGTGCTAACTATCATAATTAGACCACTTGGCATCACTCCTGCTTTAGTTTCACTCACTCTGAGGCTGGACAGCATACTCATCTGCAGCCTGCCAGACGACACAAACTCTCTTTTTAGCCACCTACCCTATCATTAGCGTTTCTAAACAAGTACAAGATACCTAGCTAACCATCCTTCTCTGCCATTGTTGTAGTGTGGTGTAGACACCCAGCTATACATGGCAGGAAAGGCCTATTTTAGTCAATTATAATCATCTGATCCTGCAAAGTTAAAAGTCTTGGTGCCGACAAAACCTCTGAGGTTTTAGTTTGTTTTAGAGAGAACTGCTTACCTATGCAGAATAAATGACCGGTGATAGAAAATCCAGCAGTTCTTCACTTCACTGTTGTTTTCTATGTCAGGCTATCTTATGGTTAATGATCACTTACTGTATATTGCTTTTACAGTACTATAAGATCATTTGAGTCAACTACATTTGGTGTAATGATTCTTAATTGAGATCCGACTGATAACAATAGTGAAAATGCTATAAAGGGGACTTCAGAGGGGATATTTTCCTTTCCTCCATGTTGTTCTAATTCCTCATTGTGGCAAACAAATAAAACAGTGAATGACCCTGTGTGGAAACCTCTACATTTGGATCAAATTTCTCTTTTAGGACATATGAGATCCAGGAAAAACGTCTATTCAGACTCTGTAGTAACCACTGACCTCAGAAACATTCCCCTTCCCTCTACCACGTGACAACGTAACGCAGCTCTGCAGAAGAGTCAACGACAAAAGCAGGTTAAATATTTCACATTTTATTTAGTTCCACTCATAAAACCCAAAGAACTTCTCTCATGGCAGAATCAGACACAAACTGAAACAATCATACGGAGTCCATTTAGAGTTGGGACAGCACAGACGAAGACTGAGTCACTTATACTGTATTTGTACAAGCAGATTTATCCTGATGACATTACAAACATCAAATGATCACTATGTAACATACATAATGGCGTGTGAGATCTCATACGTCTGCTCTGTATTGCTGTTGATCAGTTATTGGCCCAGAAGGAACAGATAAATAGACAGATGAATGAAAGGCTTCTGAAAAATAAGAAGCAAACACAGAGTCAGTCTCTTTGGCGATTTCACCTCATTTACTGCATAATCTCAAAAGTGGAGAGAGTTCCGTTTTATACTGACTGACAACGAAAGAACCTGCGATCATCCAAAGCAGTGAGCGGAGCAGCTAAGAGCCTTTACCTGCTTGGATCCTACTTTTGAAGGAGGATTTCCACTCTTTCACTGGTCCAAAGACCATTGCATGGCCGGACTTCGGTGATGTGTTTGAAATGTGGATAATACGACCAAGGTACAGTGGTATAACCCATGTATTGCTGCAACATTGTAACAGTAACAAAATGTTATGAAGTTGAACTGGCTTTAAGATTTCAGAATCAGTCAAAGTGAAAACAGATTTTGCTAAAACGTCCATAAACCTACAGCAGAGATGCGTTTTCCAGATTGTGTTGGTTGGATGATACTCAGTATTTGATCTTTGCTATTAATATTTTGCAAAATCAATCTATTGGTAAAGGAGCTTAATGGCCAATTAACAGCTGTGACAAAACCACGACAGCCTGTAGCATAACATACACCATTCAAAGCGGCCATACGCATCCTGGAGACGTCGTCATTGTTTCATAAAAAAAGAAAATTATACTCATATACATTTGATTGTAAATTTTTAAAAGGATGAGTTAAATCTGATAAACTACAGAGTCTATTTTTAGAAGTCATTTGACTCTCAGATGCCTCTCATTTAGGAAAAAGTGCAGGGCTTAAATGTTTAATTTGGGCTTTTTGGTGGAGCTGTTCGTGTTTTGAATTCAAAAAAACAAAATTGAAAAGAAAACGGGAAAAAAAAATCTATCACAAGTCTTGAAGTCTGAATTACAGTGTAGATCAAATGAAATAATATACTTTGATAAAGAAATGAACCAAATCATAAAAAAAGACAGAGTATATTTTTAATATGTGATATCACCACCTTAACAACCCCCCTCCAAGTCAGCTGGAATTCCTTTGGACAAGTTCTGTATGATATGCAGTCCATGAGCCGTGACACTTTCTTAGTGCCATAATTTTTGGTTCCATGATGGTCACAGTCACATTTTACAGACTGGCTCTGAAGAGCAGACAGTGGTTACAACCTTATGCTGTCTCTTAGGCATCAACAAAGGGCCTCTTCTGGTCAAAGTAAAACCATCAAATCCCCAAACAGCCATATAGCTTAGCCAGGTGCCCCTGCTGAACTGTTGCTCCATCGATTTAAAGTCACAGTAGCTCGTTTGAGGCCGTCCATGTGAAAGTAACAAAGAGTCCTTACATCCAGCTCAGCACTCCCAAATACGTCAGCAGTTCTAGTTTTACATCAGTTACAGAAATATTATCTCCTTCCCCCCTACTGGACGCACACATATTTCTTCCACCAGGACTTGGAGAGCATCTTCATCTTATCAGCCGTACTGCGAACCTTCCTCTCCCGCCGTGCTCTCCTATCAGACTGTCGCAGTCCCACAGAGATGGCCACATCAAACACCTCCTTCAAATTCTTTTGTGTCAGTGCCGAGCACTCAACGTACGTCACGGCCCCCATTTTTTCCGCCAGCGCTCTGGCATCTTCCTCCGGCACCGGCCTCTCCCTCCTTCTTGCCAACTCGATTAGCACTTTGACATCCTCCCGCAGGTCGCACTGCGTCCCTACGAGGAGGATGGGCGTGAGGGGGCAGCGGCGGCGGATTTCGGGGACCCACTTCTCCCAGACGTTTTGAAAGGAGGCGGGGCTGACCACGCTGAAGCACAGCAACAAGGCGTCTGTGCGACTGTAGCAGAAGTGGCGGAGTTTGTCGAACTCGTCCTGATGGAGAAGGACAAAGAGAGGAATTTGATTTGGTTCAGAGTCTTTATTTCGATTTGAGCCACCTCCCTTCACACTGACCACACACAGATGCACTTCAACACACTCAAGTACTGTAACATCACATCACAGGAAAGGGAGTGGTGCCAGTAACTGTTAAATAACAAACTGTCTCCATAGTGTTTATATTGCACTAATATTCAGAACAGACAAATCCTGCCCACACATTTATACCATTTGCAGTAAATCTCTTAAATTGACACTTTGGAGCCACACAGCTTTAACTTACATGGGCCTCCCACATCCCTGAGTACACAGATTAAGGTTGGCAGTAACTTGACTGAGACCTCTCCTTCTTTTCTGTTTAACTCCATCCTTTCCAGCACATATCTCCTAATCCTTATTTGACTAAACAATGCCGCAAGCCCTCTCTCTGTCCTCAAAACACAATTAAAATGTGCAGAAAAAAAAAAAATCTGTAGTTTCCACATGTGGATTTGAGGCCCAACACATGCAGCTTTTGAGTTTGACACACACAAGGTCTGGCTGCGCTTTGTGATCTGATGACGTAGGCCCATCTGCAGAATATACACACACGTATCAACATCTCTGAGTGAGGAGCGACGTTGTTTATCAGCCCTGGAAATGGCTGCTATCATCTTTTTCCAGACCTTCTGTGTCTTTCTGTCTCTCCTCGCTCTCATCTCAATGTTTTTGGCACACCCGACCAGTCTCTGGTTCAAGCTCACCCTCGTATAGAATTGCATCACTACAGTAAGTGTTTGTAGACTTTTATCTAGTTGAATCTGCCCCAGCTTGTCTGCGTGCGGATGCGTCTGCGTGTATGTGTGTGCAGGTTTAGCGCCGTGAACAGCTCAGAACATGCTGTGAGGTTTTACACGTATTAGGGGTTTACTCAAATGCCTCATTCCACTTTATAGCCAAACTGACTTTGATTCTGTGCAGAACTGGCAGTGCCCTCGCAGCGGCTGTGAATGTCAAATATGCTGCTCCCAGGGCAGGGTTTGAATGTAGTGGGTTATGAAACAACCACCCAATGCCCCAGAGAAACAGAAACACTGTTTCACAACATGTTCTTTCCAAGATTGGCCTATCAACATAATAATGAGTCAATAAATTTACCTGGCAAGCTCTGTGTAGCACAGTGTCATTCGCCTTAGTAACTGATAGAAAACAGTTTGCAGCTAATAACAATTTTATAACCAAATGACGTTAACCGATTATTTGTTCCATCAATTCGGTGCCCCAAATATAGTGAGAAGGAGTCTGCAAATGTACTCAAGATTTGTTTTTGGGTTTTTAAAAATCTTTTTAAACATTAGGAGTATGCAAGGACCCTAACATGTGCTTAATATGTATGCATATTAAAAACTATTCCTGCATAACTCTGCATATGACACTGCATCCAACCAATGGGGACTAATCAACCAACATGTGAGAGTTATGTTGAGCAAAGGCTGAGAAGCAGGCAGGCATTGTATGTCAATGACCCGCGTAGAGTGCGAGTGGTAATGCAATATGTGTTTGTGTGCAAACTCACCTGTCCCGCAGTGTCACACAACTGTAGTCTGACTGGGCTTCCATCCACCTGAACCACAGCTGCAGATACAGAAACAGACAGAGAGAAAACACAGTGAGTCACAGGTGACAGTGTGAGTTTTAAGGCTGTGTATATACTCCCACCTGACACTTGAGCTAATGCACATACACACACACAGCTACCAACTGCAACACTCTCAGCAATAAACAAAACCCTTACAGTTTAAAAAAAACAAAAAAAGACTCCCTGCTGCTGCCTGCTCTGCTCTTCCAGCTCGCGAATGGCCTTGCTCCGTCTCGCCCACCCACTCTGCCGGTTACTGTTCAGACCGTAACACTTTACTGTCGCTCAGACTGCTCGGTGGGCTTTGTTCTGTGCTGTGTTTTGGCAGAGGCCAGTCCAAAGTTGTCTGACGGTGTGTGTGTGTGTGTGTCTGTGTGTGCATGGGGGTAAAAACAAAGCAGATTTTGTTTATTTAGTGACTCTCTTCCAATAGGCCTCATTTCCAGATTGGAAAAGAGAGTGAGTCATCTCACAGTGAGTTTCATTACAGGGCCATTTATTCTTTTCAGAAAACTGAACACAACGCAGAGCAGCAGGCACATGGAAACATTTACAATAGGCCTGTAGCGTGTGGTTGGTCATACCACCTGATCAAAGGGTTTTGCTGGAACTATTCATATAGGAGGACAGCCGTCAGAACACCCTGCTTTCACAGAAGCAAGGGGGCCGAAAAAAAGCGCGGGAGGACACAGAAGAAGGAACATAAGAGGGATGCCATTGTGTAATCATTTCCTAATACTTGACATATTATACTCCTTTGATTTTCTCATCCAAAACTCCTTATTGTCCAGTCTCCTAGCCTCCCGCTTCTCCAAGTCTCTGCCACCTGTGGCATTGTGTAACTGCTCAGAAATCAGCTTTCAAGGGAATGCTCTGATTCCAGGCACTGAAAAATGACATCACTATTAAGGGCCCCAACTGCACAATCACTCTCTGTCAGGCCAGGGAGAAAGACAATCTCTGCCTCAGAGCTACTGCAACAGATGTGCCCGTTTCAGTATAGAGGAGAGGTCTTGCGGGTCAAGGCTGACAACAATAGGTAGAGTTGTGCAATCCAAAACCTGTGAACCAGTGAACCAACCTCTGTTCTCTATGGAGGAGTTGAGCCAGCACTTGTTTAAGGGTGATGTGTGTTTTCTCCAAGAGTGTTTCATGAGTTTGGGTTAGCCAAGTTGTTCCTTTGAATGCTTATCAAGAGAAATGTCAGGGAATTAGCTATGATTAATGACAAAAATTAAGTTTTTTTTTTTTTTTTTTTTTTTAATATAAATTTGTGGGT
>VOQK01037013.1:0-16590 GCA_015052645.1 Benitochromis conjunctus
CCAATTAAACCAGAAGTTGCTGTTTGCTGTCTGCAGGTGTGCAGTGCACAGTGTAACTGGTCAGAATGGGACCCCTAACGAGTGATCCCAGCGATCACGTGAGAGTCTGTCTGCACACGCCCGAGAACATGATCTCGATTTTGAGGTTGACTGAATTTAATCGAGTGATGTTTGGGATTTTTTTCAGACCTGTTCCCAGAACGTGTCAACCTCAGTTGTTTGTCAGAAAGTACAAATGTGAATATTTCCAGAGGAAACGTCTGTAAGTGGAATAATTAATTTCTTTCCCCACACCAGAGTATAGCACAATTATACGGCTGCAGACCTCATGATCACACATTCATTCCTGTCTGCCTGAAGGGCAAGGGTGTCGTTGGTGTATTGTAATCCTGGATGTTCCTGGTAACTAATTAGTTTTAGTTTCAACAACTAACATCATAAATGAAGACTGTTTGACTAAAACCCCTCAGAAACAAGCGTTCGGTTTCTTCCATGCTAGCGTCCACACCTCGACTGAGTCGGTGATATTCCAGTCTGACAAAGCCAACATCAGTTTTTATATCAAAGTACTGCAGAACAGTGCTGGTGGTCATCGCGCTGTTGCATCTTTTTACCACTGACCGCCGTTGTACATGAATCACATCACAGTAATATGAATATTTCTAGCAAAGGCATCAACATTTAAACATCTAGTTTTTTGGTCATGCGCATCCTTCATCATAATGCCCTGCGGGTGAGTCCATATGGTCACTAAAAACTTGGCGGGTACTCGGGCATGCGCGCAGAGCCTCGAGCTGGGACCGAAGTACGCCCCAGCAAACCCACACATGCTGAAAGCATAAAAAGCCTTTCAGTTGGTGGGAAATGCCGACTTGTTTAATCGTATTAACAACTCAGAGTTCGCTTCGTCCCCAGTTGTGTTGAGTTGGTTTAAATTTGAATGGGCATCAGTCAGTGTTTGATTGGCAGGCTCAGACATTTACGCCTCAGCCTCGCGCCTGTCCTCTCTCTGCTTTCCTTTTTAATATCATGTCTCCAAAAACGAAGCCGGTAAGTCTTTCCGTGCCTGTGAGGGATCGACGCACTGACGGCTGCTGTTATAGTGGACGCGGTTAGTGTTGATGCACTAGAAGTGTCAGCGGCTCTCCTGTTGTGTTAACGATGAGTGAAGAGTGACATTTTGTACCTGCTACATTCCTTTACACCCGTCGGCCGAGCACCCGTGTCACTTCCTGGATGAATGTTGTTGCTAAGGCATTAATCACTGACTGGAATGGGATTTTGTTGCTTGGCAACTTTGGCTTATTGAGCTTTCTATGAGGCGGCAGAAGGAAGCATCAGATCCTTCGGAGAAGCTTTAATTTGTAGACGCCTGGTTTCCTCAGCTGAAGGATTTTTTTTCTTTCAGTATGAAAGTTTTTTCTTTTTTTTTCCCTCCGTGAGAGTTTGTTCAGCATCAAATCCAAAGGCTGTGATTTCGTGGTAATTGGATGTTAGATTGAATAAAGAGGGCACAGAGTTTCTTGTATTCTAAGGTTTTTTTTTTTTTTTTCCTTCTTCTTCTTTTTAACTAAAGCAAGCAGGTTGTGAGCGCTGCTACTGGATGTTTCCAAGATCAGGGAAGTGGATCCCAACAGCCCAGTTGCTGGCACTGGTTTCCTGCATATCCAAATCTATTGATCAGCGGTCTCGAACATTTCGCTGCCCTCCCAGTCAGGACTCG
Source organism: Benitochromis conjunctus (assembly GCA_015052645.1). Taxonomy (NCBI): domain Eukaryota; kingdom Metazoa; phylum Chordata; class Actinopteri; order Cichliformes; family Cichlidae; genus Benitochromis; species Benitochromis conjunctus. The sequence continues at coordinate 1,724 of VOQK01037013.1, forward strand.
ACATGCAGCAGCAGCATTTAAGTTTCCAAACTAAAGAAATCCAGTTAGCCACAGCTCCCAGTTCTTTGGCTTTCACTCATGTTCGTGTCCATGATCCACTTTATTGTTCGTGCATCTCCGTTTCCTCTTATTTAAAACATGTTCAAACGGGCGTCACGGATAAACGTGCTCTGCTTTGTGATCTTGTTCTGGCTTTAAAACAACCAGAAACAAACAAAATGAAGGAAATGATCTTCATCATCTCTCAGTGCCTGCGGCATTTCCCCTCAGTTGACTGTTTTGGGGTGACAGAAATAAAATGGTCTTATTTCTCTCCATCTGCTTGTCTTATGACAGCGGTTGCTTCACATATCTGCTGATACTGAACACTGATCTATGATACCAGTGTTACATTGATGAGCTGTGCTCCTCAGTCTGAGGAAGAGGCTGGGAGTCACTGCTGGTGTGAGGCTACTAGACTTGAAATGTAGTCTGAGTGTGAGGCGTCTTCGTGCAGCCTCACAGCCCCTCAGACAGAGCTCGGAGAAAACCAGGAGGAAACCTGGTGAAACGAGTGCATGAGGAGCATACAGACGCACATTCAGAGGTCGGGGAACCGAGGAATCAGCACATGGGTGCTTGGCAGTAATTGATCCGCTCCTGTAATTGGACTCTGACTGAGAGAGCGCACTCCGCTCCAGTGGCACACTTCTGTCGAGGTAGCTCAGCGTTTCCCGAGGGCGCTCCAGCACCATTCTGCTGCTCCTCGCACCAATTAAAGTGAGATGATGGACCAAACCAGCATGTGACATTACCAAATCTGTGAGTGGTGGTCAGAAAGCCGCTCTCGCAGAGACACGCACTGAATTTTCAGTCAATCTGTTGCTATTTCCTTGTGATTTTCATGTTTTAACCCTTTTAATACCCGAGTTTGTGGCCATTGGAGAGCAGCAGAAACAGGTTGTGAAAACTAGATCAGGTTTTGGGGAGAAAGAAAGTTATGTGGAAACAGGATTTCCTACAGGATGGCTCGGTGGTGCACTGGTTAGCGTTGTTCTGGGTTCTGGTTAGTGTTAGGTTCTGTTTTGTGGAGTTTGCATGTGCGCCCTGTGCCGCCGTTGGTTTTGTCCGAGTACTCCGGCCTTCCTCTCACCGTTCACAGACATCAGTGTCAGCTTAGTCACTGTAAAGTGGCTGTGAATGGTCACCTGTCCCTGAGTGTTAGGCCTGCAACAGCCGGGCCATCTGGTCAGGACGTACCCATCGTCTTGGTTGATAAGCTCGTGCCCCCCCCACGACCCAGGAGCAGTGTAAGGTTATAATAATATATATATTTAAATATTATAATATTTCAAAGACTTTTGTCATAAGGATATTTCTCTAAGATAAAATCTGAATCTCGTATCAGTGTTTCAGCCTGCAGGAAGCTAGTGCAAACAAAATGAATGTCATGGTCCTTCTTTACCAACCAGCTGCTGTCACTGATGACAGACCCACCCGACTCAGAGTGGGGATCCACTGCAGTGCAACAGTGGTGATACAGCAATATACTGTATCAAGTGACACAGCATGAGCCATAAACACAAAAGTGGCCTCGTCTTGGTGTTTTACCTTGATTTAAGTTCCTTTTGGTTTATATTTGCATAAATAAAAAAGTGGGATGGTGGTGTGACGCTTTAATCAGTGCACCTCACACTGGAGAGCTCCATAATTACAGTTAAATTGTAGTGACGTTCGAGATGAACTCACGAATGGAACGTTCTGCAGTGAAATCGAGCCGAGCACGCTGGTCCTGATTGTTTGAAGTCAAACTTAATGAGTGAAATCCTGATTTTTCTCTTTGCTTTGTTTTTCCAGATGAACTGGAGCCCTCACCGCCGACGGCAGCCCAGATCAGATACGGTGGGAGATTAAACCCCACACACACAGACACACACAGACACACACAGACACACACAGTAGTTGATGTTTGACTTTGGGAGGCTTCATTTTGGAGATGAAAGCTGTTTTTTGTCAGGACTCAAACTCTGTAGTTAGTTCTGGTCATTTTTTTTCTCGTCTCCACATCAGATAATAAAAATATTCTCTTAAGTCTGAACATCAGCGATAACCTGGATTCAGTACCTGACCTCATAATCAGCCTCCATCATTGTAAAGGTGTGTGTTTCCTAATGAAACAGTATTTTTCTGTCCACTCATAGAAACTGTGGAGCTCAGCAAAGGTCACGTGTGCTGTGGACATCAGTGGGCTGTTATTATCGTTAATGTTAATGTCACTGGGACATAAAAAGTACATGTGGATAATCACCAGTCGAACAGATTTTAATAATACTGTATATAAATGATGGACGTAGCCAATAAAGTCTGCCTGTCCTGTTTGGAAACGATGGGGGGGAGGGGGAGGGGCTGAAGAGTGGGTGCTTTCCTGACTGAAAAGCCAAAGGACACTGCTAACACCATTTACAGATACATAAGGGTTTTTTACAGTCTGAGTGATGTAAAGATAATCTTATAGAGTCCAGTAATAAGAATGGTGGGAATGAGCAGAAGGGGTCTCCTGTACACAAAGCGTTATCACAGATGGAGGCAGGGAAGCTGTTTGGAGGATTTCTCTCTGCAAATTAATCCAAGTTAAAGTCAAATATTTGATAATCTGCTAAAGCTGTGCTTTCCATGTTTTTCATTTTCCTTCTGTTGATTTGCAGTTTTGCTCCACAACGCCATCCCCTTTGTTGGATTTGGCTTTCTGGATAATGCCATCATGATTGCAGCAGTAAGTGTTTGAATCTCATTTTGCAGGAAGTAGTCGCTTGTAAAGAAAAAGGAAGTCTTATCCACGCATCAAGGCTGTGATTTCCTTCTGTGTGCACTTCCCGACGTGCTAACTCTGAGTCGGGATGAACGTTTCACCTCTTTCTCTTTTATTCTCCAGGGAACGCAAATCGAACTTTCCATCGGCGTCACTCTGGGGATCTCCACCATGGCTGGTAAGAGCTGAGAGAGGAACCGAGCGAGCGATGAGTCGCGTAAACCTAAAATGACTTCATTATCTCGTTGGCCGCTTCTCGAGCTCATGTCTAATTCATATTTTAATTGATTAACGTAGAAAGTTTCAAACTTTCTGCTTCCATTTTCTCATGTGTGAGATGATTTCTTTCTCCGTTTTTCAGCCGTGAATCAAATATATGTTAATATATGTACATATGAATCTTCAAATCCCTGATTTATGAAACTCCAGTGAGGAGTCGTTCCCACTCGAATAGCCGGTAGAAGCTGCAGAGCTTTGATGGGTGGAGGAGGAGAGGAGGGCGTGGCCACATCAAAGCCCTCACATTTGATCAGAGTTGACTTTTTTTCTCTGTTTTCAGCCTGATGCAGTGAAAATCTGCCAATCTCAGCTAATCTTTTTACATCATTCAGGATCGAGTGTGTTTGGGTTTTACTGTGCTGATGGATATAAGAAACGGTGTGTACGTCATCCTAGGCATAGGGTTTTATAGTATAGGGTGATATTTTAAACTACCAATATAGAATGATAGTAATTATCTTTATATTATTGTGAAACAGTAGATCTTAATGTTTGCAATGTGCCATAAAAAGAGGAAAAATGAGGAGAGGACGAAGCTCGTTAGCGACTCCCAGCATGGCTGTAAAAATCCTGTTTAAGGAGACGAGAAACATTTCATAGATCTCATCACAGTGTCGGCTAACGTCTGATAGTGTTGCTCCTCTCAGGTTATGGTAGATGAATTTTTAGGGCTTGTAATTAAAAACAACAAAAGCCAAACTAAAAGGAAGGTGCTTGAATGTCAGGACTACATGTGGACTACAGAGTGCGTCTTATATGTGAAAAGATCACCACGATTTTAAGGCTGAAAACTTTATAGACGCTTTGAAAAATGTGAAAAAATAAGTAATAAGCAAATCCACTGTTTAAAAAACAAAAACAAAAAAACAGTCAAACAAAACTTTAGAACTAATTATAAATAAAAACCAGTGGAAAAAACAAAAAGTTTAACACATGCTCCAAAGTTATGACACCTCTATCATCCAAAGCCAAAAAGAAGTAACGGGAGAATAAACTGTCATTTTTTTAACCTAATAAATCTATAGATTTTATAGGTAATGTTACTAACTGCACAGCTTCACTTGTGTGCTGTTGTCATACATGAACACAATGTAGAGAAAATAAATGGAGACCACAGACTGTATAAAAATGATGGATGTTGTCACCATTAAGTGAACTGGAACTTGTGATCTACAAGCCTGTAGTGGATCAACTTCCTCACCATCCTTTCTGACTCTAATGTTTTACAAAATAACTGTTTTATTTTAAATGACCTGAAAATGGTTATTTAGCCCATGAAGTTACCAGGAAAGTGTTTGCTGGGGCCTTTTTCCAACAACCAGAGTCGCCCCCTGCTGGCCATTAAAAAGACCACAGTTTGTAGCCACAACTTCCTCTTCCAGCTCAGCTTGCTCCTCCTCTACGATCCCAGCATGCTTCTGCAAACAGGGGAGGCATGATTAGACAGTTGATGACAGCCCCCCGCTGCTGCCCCTCAACCCACTGCCCCACCCCTCCCCTGCAGCCCACGCCCCACCACACCTATTCTCCATGACCCGTGGTGGAGTTTCTCTCTCTGAGATGATCTGTTCTCTTCCAGCAGTCCCACGCAGTCATCGTGAGCTTACATCAGTGCAACGTGACGTTGAATTTATGCATGTCGCTTTAACAGTGTAGATTATAGTGTAGTGTTGACATAAGTGTAAATCCTGCATACGGCCGTGTCTTCCATTTCCACACCTAAGTGAAGGTTACAGGACACGCAGCTTCTTTCTGGTGACATCTAAAAAAGTTCAGGACTTCACTGAAGGAAAAACTTGTATCTCAGTCTGAAATGGGCACCAGTGCTTTCCCCCTATGCCACTGGCATTAAACCAATAACAGTGCAGCCCAGCAGGAAAGTCATAAGTTGATATAAAAGTGCCAAAGTGAGACCAAATGCACCTCCAGTAGTTCTAAATGAGGAGATAAACTCATCCTGTTACCAGGTTAGAGTCCCTGATGTGTAACCAGATAAAATCCTCCCCAGTGTGATTGTTTTCACCTGTAGTGTTGGCTTTTCCATCAGGCGTCACCTGGAAGTCGTTTTTATTACTTGCGCAGCTCCACCGCCGCCGCCAGCGCTTACACTCGATTCTACAGAGTTGTTGCCGTTTATTGCGACAGATCCCACCGTCACCCCGTCTCCTGTTTGGGTTTTTATTGCGCTGTGAAACCATGAAGGAGCTCGCCTTCTCCCCCCTCTTCACCGCTCGATTATTCAGTTTCCATGGATACTTGGCTCCATTTTCCACTGCAAAGTGCAAATCAGAGGCTGAAGACGTGCTCCAGATCGATAGCTCTGCTGCGATGTCTTCATCCTCTTATACGTCCGAGTCATCACTGTCCACCCTGCAGGGTTTATTTTAGATTTCTGGGGGTGGCACCTTTGATGCTTTTCTTGCTGACTCCTGTGTCTCCTCCCAGCTCTGGGTGAAATGAGGCCAGCTAGTTTCACCGTCTCACCTCCTCTTGGCCATCCAGGAGCTTCTCTTTGAGGGGAAGTCACATTGAAGCTGTCCATCTGGAGTTTCAGCTCCTGCAGGAGCGTTCGTGCATGTTCAGCTTCAAGCTTCGTCGCCTTTTATCCCTCCAGAGATCCCCCGAAGGCAAAACAAACACGCTTTATAGTTTCAATGAACAAATACGTTTTCCACCACACTGCAGTCCACAGCGTTAATTATTCAGAGCTGTGGTGTGCTGTCGGTGGGCTGACAGTGAAACCATGAAAGCAGAAGACAAAGAAGCTGACTGGAGACCTGGTCCTTTTCCAAAGGTGCTCTTTGATCCTCAAACTTTCACACCTTCTCACTCGTGCTGATTCTCCTGTGCTGTTTTCTGCTTTGATCTGTTGTTTGGATACTCTCTGCTTTTCATCACTTTGAATATGCAGAGATGTATGTGGGCCACTTGGCACTGCACACTTGTAGGTATATACACTTATCTGTTCAGGGTGTGATGTGTGGGTGGGTTTCTAAAGGCTTCCTTAAAAAGGAGCATGTTGGCGAGGGAAGCGTACATCCTCAGCATCAGGTAAACGTTTGTGCTGTTAGTTTTGAGCTTTAATCAGCTGTCAGTTTCCTGCAGGAGACGCAGATGCCTAAATATTTCCTGCAGCTCCTCTTGGGGGATGCTGTAGAGCTGCCGGACCAGATGGGATGTAAACTCCCCGCATCGAGACGTTTCCCTGGGGTCTTTTTCTCAGGTGGAGAGTTAAAAGGACACATCCAAGAAGATCTTGTTCACACTGCATCTCCCCCACACACCCTGGGTGTAATTAGGATGTTTGGAGAAGCAAGCAGTGTGCCAGAATTTATGTAACATGCTTTAAATAGAGAAAAAGCAGGGCGATGCCACAGATGGCTGACCCACTACTCTTAATCTGTTATCTCGATGCTGTAGCTGTATATTAATTTGGTCATAAGGACACAAAAACTGTGTCATGTGTTTATTCGCTTGAAAATAGTTTTTGTCTGAGCTGAGAACATTTTTTCAACCAGATTAACCTTTACGATTACAACCAGGCTGCTAAATAAGCACAGGAGCTTTTTTATATTAAATGATTAATGGGGTAATTAGGACACTTCATTATAAAGGTTTAATTAAAAAATGTCCGGAGAAAAGTGTGGAGCACTATTTGAGGGTTTCATTATTGTGCAAAAATGCACTTTTTTTCTAAAACTCAGGCTGTTCAGTGTGGGAAACTTCAGGGCCATTTACAGAAGATAACCAGTCTCCTGTGTACTCACAGCGCTGGGTCCAAGCCCGGATAAAGGACGGGTTTGTGTCAGGAAGGGCATCCGCCGGGCCGGATCAAAGTAATAAAGCTGACGAGCCGTGCGATGAAGATATGGGAAAGGGCCGCGAGGAGAGGCGACTGTCAGTGAGCAGCGGTGAGGCTTCATGCTGAGGAAAAACTCACTACAGGTGTGAAGTCTGAGCGTGAGGATGGAGAAGTTCACAGAAGGAGCTTCACTGTGTCTCTGTGGATCAGAGAAGGCAGACGATTGGATGCCAGGAGAGGAACTGTGGTACTGCGTGAGGAAGTCGGGAGTGACGTATGTGAGGGTGGTGCAGGACAGGTGTGAGGACAATGAGACGGTGATGAGGTGTGAGGTTTGACATAGTGATGGACGAGCTCAGGCAGGAGTCTCTGTGGACTGTGCAGACAACACTGATCTGTAGTAGTGAGGGATGCTGCCGATGGAGCTGCCAGGCAGGAGCAAAAGGAGGAGCACACAGGAGGTTCTGGGCATGAGGAGAGGGAGCAGCCAATAGAAAAAGGAGAAACAGCAGACGCCCCCCAATGTGCTGCTCTTATATCAGACCCAGTGTTTCATCAGCAGCACTAACATCATCACATGAGCGATGGTCTCTGAAAGTGTGTTACCGTCTCACCATGAATGATTCATGACTCCTTCATCGTTCGTCGTTTGCCACTGACAGCATTTCTGATCATCGTTGATATGAGTGTTCTAACGCCACGAAAAGCAGAAACGGTCTCAGCTTGACGTGTTGTCACGCTTCCTGATGCAGCGCCAATGAATTCAGCCAAATGATGGAAGTCATTACGATTTAGAGACGAGCGCGACCTCGACTCACTTCCCCATCGATGCACAGCCGTGAGCAGATTTTGGCGCCCGCTCTCCCAGAGGAACGCGATGGTTATCGGGTTTCTGGTTCAGTCTGAAGCAAACCTCGTGTTCCTGCCGAGTCTCAGAAGAGAGCAGCTGGTTTTCTCTGAAGCTATAAAGCTTCTTAAAGTCTGTTAAAGAACGAGAAGATGAGCGTCTGAAAGAAATACTGTTCACATAAATCGCAAATGACGCCATTATTTTCATAACTGGATGTTAAGATGGACATAAATCAAATCCCTGAGTTTCACAGCATTTCTTTTTTTGTGCCTCATGCATTTCTGTGTGTCACTGTGCTTGTTGCTGTTTTTGTGAGAGCGTCAGAAATCAAAGCGTTGCCTCTTTGTGTTTGCAGCGGCGGCTCTGGGGAACCTGGTTTCAGATCTGGCGGGTCTCGGGTAAGCAGCATCTTTGGAAACGGCCTCTGAGGGTTTATTCTGGGCGAGCCGTGTGAAGTGTGTTTAAAGCTGCATGCAAGTGAGAACTGCTCAAAGATTTACATTCACCACGTGAAGATTGTCCTGTTCTGACACACAACTAAACTCACTGAGTGCTGGACACTTTTTTATTTTCTTATTTATCTTGTAGCAAATGTCTCATTCTTTCTTTTCTCCCAGTGAAAGAAGGTTTACACAGTAACTAACATCCAACATCACCTTTGAAAGGAATGTTTTCAACGTCAGGTGTTGAGGCTGGAGAAGGTGTGCAGTCGGCCGATGTCCTCACAGGGGAAATCGCTCTACTTTTAATCAGTCTCGGTGAAAAACTGATTTTTAGGTTCGATTAGTTTAACAATCTCCAGCACTAACACACTCCAAACACACACACATGTTATGTAGCTCTTCCTGTCTTTCACGTTTGAAAATGAAACTGCTGAGTGTATACGCTGCATATGTCACCAGGATGACATTTATCTCGTTCAGAGGCCCAGACTTTGCTGTTCGTCCTTTTTGAGCTAACAGTTGTGCAGAAGAAGGCTAGCGCTGTCCCGAGCATGTGACTGAGGAAGTCACTCGGATGAGTGATGAAACATTTGTCCCACTGACAATGCTGCATCCACATGAACAGAAGCAGCTGTGTGGGATTTCTTCTTCCTATTACTGTGACCTCTGAGCCCTGTAAGCCTCCGCTGAGCTGGGATGTTAGCTGTTAGCTGGATGTTAGATGTTAGCTGCACACTTCCTTTGGTTGGTTGAGCAATTCTGGAGCTACATCTAAGTTTTTACTTGGCTTTGAATAACTTCTGGAACAAGACATAGGCGCTAAACCAGCATCCAAAGTATTGGCACTGAATGCTGGCGAACCTGATCTGCGTCGGCCCGTTTCACAGATTTCACAGTTTGCGCATGAATTATCGTGGCAGACGTCTCCACAGCCGATATCCCTGAAACTGGGCACCTCGCACATAAACCACATGGATGGAAAACAACGAACACGCGTGTTTTATTTATGGGTGAACTGCCCTTTGGAGTGAGTGATGTCACTAAATGCCCGTGCAGCTATTAACACTTTTATTGTGTGTGTGAAGTCTTGCAGGTTACGTGGAGGTTCTGGCCTCCAAACTGGGGATGCAGGTCCCAGATCTGACGCCCAAGCAGGTGGACATGTGGCAGACCAGGCTCAGCTCCCACATGGTGAGAGTTTTACCTGGCCTTACTTTTAAATCCTCTTCATAGTGGCAACAATAGAGAGATGATAGAAAACAAGAGGAACTAGGAGTTCATGACTTCTTTATCTCAAAGCGAGCAGGGTGCTCCACTTTTCCAGATTATTAAATAAAGTGCTGAATATAATCAGCTGCACTCACCACAGAGATAATGTTCAAAGGGGCGAAAATGCAGGAGGTTTGTGGTGGAGCCACATGAGAGGGAGGGAGGTTTATCTTTGTTCTTATCAAACAGAAGATCCTGTCAGAGGTGTGTAAGAGCAGGAAAGGGAAAAGCCAAAACGTGCGTCCTGTGAATAATCCTGAGATAAGAGTATCGCTGCCCAGACTTTCCGACTGTTTGAGGAGAATTATGATCATCTGATTTCTCTTTCGCCTCCTGCTGCAGGGTAAAGCCATCGGCGTGTCCATCGGCTGCATTCTGGGGATGTTCCCACTGTTTTTCCTCAACGACGACGACAAGGAGGACGGCGACGCCCCATCAGACTCCTCCTAACACGCCACTACATGTTCATAACACTGCACACAGGATACTGCTGATGTCACAGCGCTAAGAAAAGAAAAAAAAATTTAGAGTCGGGCGTTTCTCTGTCATCCTGCTCGGGCGGCGTACAGTTTAAGGGAATATAATTGGCTGCTGACCACGACGATCTCTGAAAGCTTCGGCTCTTTAAAGCCAGTTTGTTGAGTTATTTTTACACCGTCTGCTCCGAGAAAGAAATGGCGTCTGTTGCCTCAGAGTGCCGGTTCAGCGGGAGGTTAAATGGAAGTTTTATGAGCTGCGATTCTCATTGATTCTTCATATCAGTCCTTCCTAATGCACTGGGGGCAACGGCAGAGAGGAAACGGCTGCATCGTTGTAATTGTTGTAAGCTTCATAGCTGCAGAGTCCCTCCACCTCCCTGCATGCACATTTTGAGCGTCATTTATTTGCCAAAGAAGAGAAAAACCACACGATAAATGACAATAACGTCCACTCGTGACCCCTTGAAAGCCTCCTGGGAGTAACTAGGAGTCATGTTCCAGCTGTAGATCCTCAATGATGGGGTTTCCCTCAGAAGGCAGTGAGGGGGTTTCTGCAGCTCCCCTTGGAAAAACTCACGTCTTTATGGATATATTCTGACTGCCAGGACTCATCACTAAAGCAGAGAGCGTTAAATATGATTTACTGACAGTAAAATGATCCTTATTGTTGATTCAGGCTGATTTAAAATCATGTTGATGTGATAAATCTGATGTTGTCCCAGTATGTGGCTCGCACTGTAAAAGCAGCGAGTCTCTGCCTTAGAAAAGAGGGTTTAATTTAGCAGCTATACTGCTTTAATACCACATATCAGTTTATAAATATCCAAAAATCTCTACATGATGTCAGCTATTGGTCATACCTGCCCAGGTGAGGCTGTAGCTCTGAGCGTACTGCTCATAATGGCACGACTTTATGAGTGTTTGCAGTAAAAACACATTTGTTTCTCTGTTATCAGAGTTGAAGCTAATTTTAAAAAGCTTGTTAAGCTAATCTCGGTCACTGCAGGGGGGCAGCAGGAAGTGGATCGGCACACCGCTAATCCAAAAGTTTCTGACTTTTAAACATTTAGCTTTGCGGTTTCCCGGAGCTTTCTCGCTTTAACTGCATGTTTTCCAATTATCCACAATAGGGTCCACAATAAGACTGGATCCACTGCTGTATTCAGTTTCCACTGGCACATCACGAGCTCAGTGTCCGTGCAGCGTGACGCTAAAGCGCCCAAATCTGAGAGGAGACCACACGAGAAGCTAGAAAACACGTGAAAATTCACAAAGGCAAAAGAAGCAAAGTGGCAGGTTCTGCTGCACAGCGTGTTTTGACATGTGTCCTTTCACAGCTTCAGGTTTTAGCGTGTCAGCAGTTTCACACTGTGAGGTATCCTAATGTTTTTTTGGTTTTTTTGGTATCAGTATGTTAGTCGAGCTCCCACAAATTCACGTGTTCGGCTTTCCTCTCTGCGACTTGGTCCCCGGGGCTGATGGGAAGAATCGATGCTTCTCAGATGGAACAAACTTCGATTTCCCTCCCACAGACGGCTCGTGTAAATCCCGCCCGGGCAGCTCGAGGATGGGAAACCCTCTGCGGTCTCAGCGCCGCGCCGGCGTGCTTTATTCTTCCCAGAAATCAGCGTTTCCGCAGCGACGAGTGGTTTCTCATCCTGACAGCAGAAACGCTGACCGACTGTTTCAGGACACTAGCTCATGTTTGGTTGGATCTCTGATTAATTGGAGGAACAAAAAAGAAAAAGCACAATTAGTTTTTTTTGATTTTCTCTTTAGCAGACACTTTATATATTTACAGACTTCATCTCCAAAAACACTATTTATTCATGAGTCAAAAGCAACAAATGTTTTATCGCGACCTGCGCGGGAAGCCAGCGGACTTCCCCGTGAAGTCGCCGCCGTCCTGCGAGTCTGAAAGAGTGTCATCTGCTACCTCGAGGAATGATTTCTGTGTTTTGCATGAAGAACTTATGTAGCTCTGTAATCTCATCACATGGTTTTTATCAGATGTTTGGTAGGAGGCGATTTAAATGAGGAGGCGGCGTTCAGTGGCAGCGCGCACTCTCTGAAGCTGCTATTTTCAGCTTTGGGCTCAGTTCTGTGCTTTGCTGTCCAAGGTCGCTCTGTATCTGTGTGTGTTTTGTTTCTCCACCATCTTTGTCTTGTTTCTCTCACGCAGACGCTTCACTCGCGTCCAGCTTTTTGTTTGAAGCTGCAGATGGTGGCTGAGAAGGTGCAATCCAAAGTCACAGTCAGAGAAATGTTCAACGGCAAACCTGTCAAGTGCTTTTTCTAACGATGCTGAATCCACGTCAGGCGCTTTCTCCTCTTGATTCTCAGACTCCATCCACTGTCCCCAGTTTACTTCTCATGCTTGATTTGGGCTTTTCTTATTGATCGGCACATTGATCATTTTTATAGGTAACAAACTGTCAGAGATCATTCTTATTATTCAGGGAGGCACCCAGACGTACTTCTCACATTTTAGAGGCAAAAACCTGATTTTTTTTCTATTGGGTGGGAATGTCTATCGAAAAGACGACTTTGCGTCTAAAACACACGGTGAAAGGTGAAAATGAGTATTTTCCGGCTGTGTTAGACTTCTCTTCCTCCTGCAGAATCCTCAGACTATCAGCTCATCCTACGTCAGACATTTTTTATAGAACCAACAATAACTGAACCCCACGAAGTACTCGTGACCTGTGACCCTGTGGACAGGCTCCGCCCCCTCGGCGACTCTGAATTGCATTCTTGGATGGCACGTGGTAATAGTAAAACCCATGCCTCATTAACGTGTTCTCTGCTGGCCTTTGATGCCTAAACGGTGCAATGACGTGCAGTTTTTGTTCAATATGTTTTGTGCAATCCAAAACAAGCTCCTGGATAATTAGAGGACTGGGCTTCGGTTGCTGTTTGGCAGTTGTGAGACGAAGGTTACCGGTCGTTTCATCGACCCAGAGATTCAGTATATCTGGGGACGGTCTGATTATTGGCCAGGCCGATTCTCACAGCAGATCTCTGCATCATTATCTTGATTTTATCTACCTTACATTCTTCACAGGAAGTCCTCCTCTGCCGTGACAACTTTGGAAATTGCCCGATGAAAGTTGTGATGTGTGGTTTTGAGCCCTGCTGTTTTTCTAGCAGATTATGAAATGTTTGTCTTCAGAGGGACGGGGGACGCTGTAAGCACAAATCCCAGCACATCCTCCAAATGAAAGGAATTAAAAGCTGCGAGTTCAGAGAGAAATGTTTGCACGCCGTCTTAATGAGGGTTTGGACTCGACTGCAGGAGAAATCCAAGTTTGTCACTGGATTAAGTGCAAAAGCCTCGAGGGACGTGAGCTCTTTGTCTCGTTAGGACAGACTGGTTAAGGACGAGTGTGAGTGATGCACCGTCTATGCTTTTGTGTCATCTCATGTTTGTGTTTATTTCACACCAGGAAGCGATTTTAATCTAACTTTGTTTGTTTTGCTTTTTTTAAAATGATATTTTCCTTAATTTAATTGTGTGAAGACATATTTTGAAGCACATGAACAAGAAGTTTGTCGTCCTTTGAGGCTGTCAGGTAGAGGAGTGCCGTGTTGTGCTGCCATCTCGTGGACAGCCGCTGCACACTGATGCATGTACAGTATGTACCGAACAACCTGGACTGTTGAAGGATGATGTGTGGATGTATTTTGCAACATTATGTGCAATTAAAACAGAAGTCAATGAATACGAGTGTTTGCTTGTGGTTCTGCAGGTGATGCTTCACTGAGCTGTCATTCATTCATTCATTCATTCGTTGGGAACTCCAGGCTGAGGAAGCTGAAGGTGCTGTGAGCAGGAACAGCATGTTAATTTGAATCATGAGCTCAGACTGTAAAGCAAAGATGGACAAAGCCACTGTGAAGTCACTTTTAGCCCTTTTCCACTAGTACCTGCTCAACACGGCTCGACTCTGTTTCGGTCATTTACCATTACAGTCGAGGACCACCTAATGTGCGTGGGGTCGTCGTAGCATCTCTGTAGCCCACACCACAGCAATGGACGATGTCGAGGCGACAGTATACCCGCTGCCCGGCTTTTTGTCACACTCGGGGACTGCGGCGTTGTAGCCAGGTTTCTGAAGACTCACTGAGTGTCATCACTGACTAGCAATGTGGTCTGCTGACGTCACATTTTCACACGCCTTGGATCGCTTCGAACCTCGGCTGAGTAGGTACTAAAAGTACCCGGTAACAGGTACTACCACCTAAATACCAGGAACAAATCTAAAAAGCGAGTCGAGCCGTGCCAACCTGAGCGGGCACAGGTGGAAAAAAGGCTGTTAGTGAAGCTTCAAGATGGCGAGGTCAAACACTCAGCTTGGTGTTTTGAAAGCAGACATGAGAATGACCGAGAAACCAAGAACCTCTGCACACTCACTGGCTAATGACTTATCACATCACTGGTTACCATCGTGGTTCTACCATTTGTTTTTGCACTCTGGACTGCAGGTTTCCCATGAGCAAGGTTGCTGGTTCAAAGCCCGCCTGAGGCCTTTCTGCCTGGAGTTTGTTCACCCAGTATGTCTGAGAGTTACTCCAGGTTCCTCTGGAAGTTAGTCCTTGATTTTAAACCATGCATTCAAGCAGCGGAGAACTGTTTGAATGCATGGTTAAATATGTAGTGTTAAGTGTATGGTAATGTTTGTTTTATTCCCGGTTTAATTCTAAGAGAAGCTGCAAAGCTTGTAAACTCAATCTCAGCTCTAACATGAACCCGAAACTCACTTTGTAAACGTGTCTTTAAATGACTAAATTTAACTTTGTTTCTCTTTAAATATTTTTCAATTATAATATATATATATAAAAAAATAATTATTTACATTATCAGACAATGGTCAAATGTTGTCATTGTATGTCTTTATAAGAACAACAGTGTTAAACCCTAAAATCACTCCCATTTAATAGAAAGAACCTGGAACAG
>VOQK01037013.1:16610-35968 GCA_015052645.1 Benitochromis conjunctus
ACGTCTTCCTTCATGTTGGACGTTTCCCAGTACAAACATCAGATGGCGAATCATTTACTGCTCGCATTTTTACCAGAACACCCAAATGTCCTTGGGTGACTTGAAAGGCTCTTTTGAATAAAATGTATTATTATTATTAACAACCTCAATCAAATGAATAAAACGACTCAAAATTATGTGTCAGTATTGGATAAGTTTATTAAGGGACAATCAAAACGTCTTGCATGAAAAAGGACCAAAGATAACCAACCGTTTATCTTATCAAGCCCAAGCTCAGTCAAACTAAAGGTGTCCTACTTCAGCCTCATCAAGTTAAATAGAAACAAACTCTTAAATGCAAAAACCATAAAAGCAAAGCGCAGGTTTCCCTCGTCATCAGGTGCACATCCAATGCTACAATTTTATTTTACAGCCAAGAGAAGGAAAAAAAAAAAAGCTGGTGTACATAGAAAAAGATGATTCATATTCAGGAAGATGAAGCAGAATTTACAGAATTACAAACTTTACCTAGAAATATTAAAGTAGTAAAAAAAAAAATTGAAATAAAAAAGTTTTACTTCTAGCACCACTGGCAGGAGTGAGTTTGTCACAGCGCTAGAAAGGTCTGTACCTGCTGGATATTTAAGTTAACCTGCTATGATTTTAATAAAACCTGTTACATGTTTGCTCATGTTTGTAAAAAAATAATAATAATAAAAATAAAAAACAGCAGAAATTAGATTTGGGGGGGTTTGAGTTCAAGGCTAGTGGGAAATTTGTCAGTAAAAAGTTACATTCATGTGCCATTACTTTTATTAAAATCACTCATTTGTATATCAGCTTTTTTTAAAAAGTGATTATTGTAGTGAGTGAGTTATGTTTAGTAAAACTCGTTAATCTGAACCTCAATTTTTAATTTAATGGATTTAGTTTTTGACATTTCACTACAAAGATGCCCGTCCCATTAATGAATAATAACTTTTATGATTATAAATCAAAACTGGAGTAGACTTCTAACTGACAGTGTACGCTGTTATTTTTCTACATCTAGTTTGGAGTTTTTTAATAAGAGCTGAGGTTTGCCCTAAAATCCGCCTTTTATTTACCATCGTAAGAGCAAACTGGGGGAAGTAAAGGACTGCTGTCCCATAGTTTGAGGCCCCGATCAATCTCTAACTAATAAAATGTATTTTTCACTCTTCCCTCTTTAAGGTCCCTTTAAGCCAGCTTTCTGCTGATTGGATGGCTCCAGTGAACAGAAGTTTCAAACGGCAGGTGGGTGGGGCTTAAACGTGCTGAGGTGACTATATTAGGGATCTCTCTCTCTGTGATTAACAGATCTGAGAGCGTAAGAAGCCGGAAATGATAATACTTCAACTTCACCAGAAAGATGTTTGATGTATGCACACTCTTTTTCTTTAATAGGGTTCTTTTTGTTATTATGCAATAAGTGATAACTGTCTAAAAATGCAGTTTTTGTAAAACGAGCACCCGAGACTATGAAGTGGCTGCATCAATATCTGTTGAGGAAATGCACGAGGGAAACCTCATAATTATAGGAGAGCACCTGAAGTAGGAGTATTATACAAAGAAATCAAACCCAGAGCTTCTTTAAGCGTATACTGTAAGACATTTGGCAACTCGTCTGAAAATGAAAGGCTAAAGTTTAAAGGGTTAAACGGACACACTGACAGCTGCTGTGCTCACAGCTCAGGGACAGGAGTGGCGTCTAAACACACCGAGGACCGGATCGCTGGGTTTTCATCTAACTCGCTGGGTTTTCATCTAACTCGCTGGGTTTTTCTAACCCGGTGTGCTCTCAGTTTTTGACACATTTAAACAAATCTTTTTCCAGTATTAACAGATGGGAATTCTAACACTTCGCTGATCCTCAGTGTGTGTCGGCCTCACTCGGATCATTGACGACAAACACGTTTACGGAGTCGGCTTCATACGCTTGTTATCGCGTCAGCCACACACGACTGGATTTGTAAACCGGCGTCGGTCAGCATACAGGGCGTCAAACAACCGTCACATACAGCATGAAACGTTTCTACATCCTGCAGGAATCTAAAATGCTTTCTGGTCCAGACGATTTGGATGAACCGAGGAGAAAAGCGGACTAATAAATCATTAAGCTCAGCTAAACAAAGCAGAAAAGAAAGACAACATGCATATTAAATATAGTCTTGTTAATACGTTTTATATGCTCAACAGGTCAAATGAAAAAGATGGCAATATTTAAATTAATAAATACTTAACGCACGTAATAATTGTGTGGTGACTACATATTAGCAGTGCTGTTGGGTAGAAATGGGAGTTTTAGTGTATTTCAGCTTGTTGACAGCTAAAATCTGACATGTATTAACAAGCTAGTATAGTATACATAACTACTGGACTTATATTAATATTAGTTTGCAGCAGGGTCTGATTGTGTGCAGCTCAGAGGATCTCCTGGTGGGTCACATCGGTGTGGTACCACCGTGGAGGGTCCACGGGCAGCTGAGTGTCACAAGGTTTCAAAAAGAACAAACAGATGATGTTATTAGAGCTTTGTTTTAATCAGTCATTGACAGCTATTGATTTTATTTTTATAACATCTCTAAACTGTGGCTCATTGGTTTTGTTCACTGCATTTCTACATCGAGCCCACGTCTAGTTTCATGGGGGGAATTTACATTTGTTCATTTTTTCTGAACTGAAGCCAATTTCAGGACAAAGATGAGATGTGAACGGCTCTCTCTAGATCAGCTTTGGTAGTGTTTAAATTGGGGGGGCACTCAGGATTTGACTTCACAGATGTATGAAGTATAGGACCTCCAACATGGTTACCACAGGGTGTCCCGCACCACCTGAAAGACCTCTACACACTGAACAGTTGGTGTTTTTAAGCTAGTAAGAAAAACAAGCTAAACTCCAAACCAGTATGTTGTGCATCTCCTCTCTTTAGACTGAACATAAAACATCTCTAGAGGAGACTTTTATACATGACACCATTTGTGTTTGTAGGCAGAATACTGGGGAGGTCGACCGACCACTTTCAGCCTTCCAAAGTGTGACTGTATTCAACCGTCACGCTCTTTCAGGGCAGTCATGTGGCATTTTGGGGAAGTCGGCTACCTTAGAGTTGTACACATTTCCGGCTTACACAAAATTCAATATGTGTACACTGCACATTTGATTATTTAGTAAAAAGTGCTAAGTACGACCGAGTTCTACAACATAGACCAGATTTTCTGCGTTTTAGATATTAAGCATTAAACATCAGGTCACAGGCCCATAATTTAAGCACTGCCCGAGTAGTAACTTCACTAAAATAACGTCCACAACTGTTTAAATCTGTGCCACCTAAATCAGCACGCTTCTATGACACCAGACCAATACACAAATCCACATGATTTTACTTACTACAGCTACGTAGTAGCACAGGAGGAAACTGTGGTAACAGCCTCTCTTACTATCTGCTATGGACTTGAAGAGTTGGCTCTGCGCATGCTGCGTTGCTAACGGTGTTTCTGTATTTTTGTGCATTTTTGAAATTGTTTAAATTTCACAAAGTGCTTTTCACCAAAACAGAACTGCAGTGAGAGGACACAAACTTCAAACGCCGCTTTGCAGTATTGTTTTCAGTTTATAAATTCAGAGACAGGACATTGGATGGAACTACTCGAGGTTAAGGGTGCTGTTCAAACACAGTTCATGAACCTCTCCTGCTGCCGGGCTTTTATTATTCACTCGTGGATCTGATTTAAGAGGCAAAAGGATCATTTATACTGAGGCAAACTGTAAATACATGCAGGTCAGTCTACTGTAACAACATAAAATCCTTAGTTGCGAATGGTTACACGCCACTCTTCAATACGCTACGCCCTACATATACAAATTCTCTTTCAGTTGGTGTCCAAGTATAATTCTCTATCAAACACCCTATCCATGTTTGTACATAAAGAAAATCCAGCATTAAATATGTAAGTCATATTCAGCACACAGGCTTTTGGCACCTTTAGTGGAAATGGGAGACTACGAGGGTGTAAAACATACAAACACATCAAAATAGAAATATGTACATACAAATAATGATTTGATCTTTCGAAAATATTCCATCACTCCTTTCAGCTCAGCGTCATCTGTCTGAGAAGTGTTCACTCCTCCCCAATATTAGGATTTCATTTCATTTAAGCCTTTTTATTTTTCCTGCTACAAGGTCGACCTTGTCCAGGCGTCTCTCAGTCGACAGGATTATCCCTTCACCCTCGGTCTGTTATCGAAGTTGCCCCGAGGAAACGATCTCGGATCAGAGTCCCTGGCACGGCCTCGGGCAGGAACTACAACTGATTTTTAAAAGAAGATGCGCTTGTGTTTTTCTTGGCCTAAACGAGTCCAATCAACACTTTGTGGAAAGTTTACTTTCTTATTAGATAAATTCTGTAACTGTCCTGGAAAATAACAGTTTCACCTGTGTTTGCAGGTGAGGCTATCCCAGCTGGCACGGGACTTGGATCTTTGCCACAGTTGTTTAATTCAAATGCAAATACGATTACTCTTTGGCCAAACGGTGAAGATGCACATTTTCTTTTTGTAATCACTGCTAAAAGACAAGATTTCTAAAGTGATCCTCGATCAGAGTCTCTGGGCAACTTCCTCCTCGTACTGGCATCCATTTGATGTCATTGCTATTTGCTTTTACTTAGCAGTAACCATTTTGTGTCCCTTTAACAGTATTTTAAGCCAGGGACGCAAAATGGCTCATCTAACCAACCTTCGTAGTCTCAGTGAATCATTGGTGCTGATCGGTCGTTGGTTGTCGTCTTCTTGAGCTTGATGCCACGTCGGATGGCCACCAGAAAGTCCTCCACCTCAGCATATTCTGTCTCCTCCAAGAGCTCTGGGAGGGGTCGACGCTCCCACTCTGATGACCGACCGCTGGGCTGTGGAGGTGGGGTTGGAGGATCCGATCCCTTGCCCACGTGCTGGATCTCCCAAGGGACAGACTTTGGTGTCAATGACCCGTTGCTGCCTGGTGACAGAGGGGTGGTGGCTGGGCTCAGTGGGGTCCGCGGTGTGTTGCCGTCTTCTGGCGCTGCTTTGCTGGGGAAACCAGGGTGTTCAGGCACAGTGGGAGTCTTAACTGGGATCATGGGGGGCTTGATGGGGATGGGGCCCAGGTTGAGGCCTCCGGATGGTCGTCGCAAGTTCGGTTTGGAGGACGGTGTCCGTCTGATAGTAGCAACCCCCGGGGTGATTACAGCAGAGGGGTTGGAAGGCAGGCCAGCAGTGGAAGCAGGGCGTTTAGACTGAAACATGCGGCGGTAGGACTGGCTGATGTCGCTGTTCCTCGGGATGGTGGAGGATTTATCAAAGTCTGAGGACTGCTGCTCCACTTCCTGATCTGCACCCACAGAGTAGTAGTCACAGTCCGATACTATGGAGATCAGGAGGGGGACAGTTTAGCACGATAATTGAATTTGTTTGAATAGAGCTGCCTGCAGAGTCAGTGTATATTATACAATTAAAGTCTCTTTAATTCAAGTTAACTTTAACTGTTTTATATCTATGAGTATAGACGGTAATCGTCAGAGCGAGATTTGAGAAGTTCAGAAGAGATACAACAAATTTTTTTTTCAGTATATACAATTCAGGTTTGTTTCTGGGTCCATATTTATAGGTACGTTTGGGGAAATGAACATTTGTTATTCATAGCTGTTTTTCTGATTTCCTGAATAAAGTTAGTGTTGACACTGGTAGATAATACTGGAGCTGGAGATGAACTGTGAAACAGTTTTGTGGTACTTAAATAATCTGGTGGGAGTAAGTTTACCCTGTGAGGGGATGGTGTCCTCTGAGCAGCAGGGTGTGTTGGTCTGGCTGCTGTAGCCGCTGGAGCCCTGCAGGGAATCTCTGCTGGAGCCGTGGATGTCCAGGTGGAGGCCACGGGCCAGAGCTCTGGCCAGCTCCTCATGGGTCTCCCGGTCCACCTGTCACACACACACACACACACACACACACATGGAAATATGTGAATTATTAGCTTGTCTTTTGTTGGGAATTTGTCTGTCCAATCAGAATACTCCTAGTTAGTCATGTGACTTCATTTAAAGAATTTGTTTGGCCTTTCTTTGGTCATTGTGTCCAACCTTTGGGGATGTTGAAGTGTTGTTTCCTTTGCCCCTGATTGGCTCCTCCCCTGGTGTGGTGACATCAGCACCCTGGTGGCTGCTGGGGTCTGTAGTCTCTCTCCTGTCCTTGCTCCTCTTCAGGGTATTGACCATGGGCTGGTCATATGGGCCTGGTTTGGCCCAGTCCTACACAGGAAGATATCATCAATAACAGTAATCCTCTTTATTTTAATTGATGATAATTGTTGTTAACTGTGTCCATTAGCACATTTACAGAGTCCAAATAGAAGCAGGAACACAGGGATATTTGGTTTATATAAAGAGCAGATATATGCTCATGTTTGCATGTTGGAGCTGCTGTGAACAAATATTTGAAACTGTTGCAAGAACGCTAGAGGTCCATGCAAGCAAATCAAACCATTTCATAGACCGCACCTCAAAACACGCCTTTAAAAGTAGAAGCTATTATCTGATGTACTGTCAAAGCCTTGCAGTTGGATGCCTCCACCACCCAGTGAAGTCGGAGTTTACAACTCAGCCACAACATTAAAGCCACACACAGGTGAAATGAATCGACACTGGTCATCTTATTTACTTGGGTCATGGTGTCCATGAGGATTTATCGAATACCGCTCACCTAACCAAAAAATCCCAATGAAACTCCCCAACGGCAGCTGCCTCTCCCATCAGGAGAGGATTTGCCAGAAGAACAAGTCATTGAGGAAAAGTCCTTATCCCATATCCCAATCCAATCAGAACACCAGAGCAGACACCCCGTCCCGCAGCCCAGAGGACCCAAAGGACCAGACTGTCACCATCCCAGAGCCAGTCAGCCCACAGAACACCTGTAGTGCTCCTTAGCAGCATAGCAGGGACCTACACAAAATCAGGCAAATGGGTTTAATGTTGTGGCTGATTCGTACAGACGAAGTGAAGACTTTAAACACATTTAGAGAAGCAGAAGCGCCAACAATTCAATCTGACATCTAATTAAACTCGTCAACCGAATGTGAAGAAACAACAGCTAAGGCGTCATGTTCAAAGTGTCTCTGTATGGTGGCGTGTTGCTGGGCCGGGCTGCATTCTCAGGTTTATGCAGTAAGTTGAATGAAGAATCCAATCTGCCCCAAATCCAACATGAGAAATTTCAGCATTATTCGAGCTGGTGTTATCACAACATTTGTACAGAGTTCACACAATTTCCATAATTAGAAAACTTATTTTGGTAGCTAAAAGGCTACAGCCTATGAAACATTAGATTAGAAGTTAAGTACGTTTGAAAGTACATAGAAGTTGTAGTTCTCGGCTGAACAGCTAGGCTAATGCTTTTTGGTCAAATGCTGGCAGTGAGAGGATTTTTACAAAGTAACTTTAGGAACTGAGAAATGAGATTGATGAAAATGGGACAGATGGATGGACAACCGGAAAACACACCGTGTCACCAGCACAGGCAAGCAAGGCTCTCTGTGTAGTGTTAAGCAAGTTAACGGTTCAATCTTGAAGAGACGTGTAGGAATAAAATTAACAAAAATATCAGGTGACATTTATCCTAAATTGAGTGGACTGAAAAATGAGAAACTTTTGAGAGAATGAACTGACATTAAATCAAAAAAGGGGAGAAAATAACACACAGATCAACTTAAAGAAAAGAGGGGGACATCAGGAAGAATGACGATCAAACCTTCCAGGATGGGACTCTGGATGATGGGATCACTCCGAGCCCCGAGGGGCTGAGAGGCGGGAACTCTCCTGATTGGCCGCAGCCTGAGCGAGACCACGGCCACGTGGGTGAAACGGACGAACAGGAGGGCGAGGAGATGGGAGAGGTGGTGGTGGTGGTGGGAGAGGTGTAGGAGAAGTATGAAGGGTGGAGGTGGGTGTCCTGGGCTCCGTGTTGGTCAAAACCATTTGTCAACTGAATGTGAATGAATGAAGAAGCAGAAACAATTCAAAAATTAAAGGTGACGGTCACGACCGAGGAGTGAAACATGAAACACGGGCACGAAAAAGGTGCTTCATGCAGCAAAAAGAACCAATGTTCAGGCGGTCTTTGGTGAATCTGGTGGGAAAGTCACCCCGGCAGTGAGGTCCCAGCATTCATACACATCCAGATATCAAAGGTTTATAGTACTGACAATTTAATCTGGATTTTCTTTGAAGCAGATCATTTTTCCCCTTTAAAATCAGTAATTTCATTTCACTGGCCTTTCCCATTTTATGAGATTTTGCAAAACAATTATGAAAATAATGAAAATAATTTTGTATTTTGAATGAAACTTACAAAAATTTGCCTGAACCAACACCAACCGAAATGCTGCTTACACATTATTATTTCACATTTCTGCAGTAAATCTTTGTGTGTTTTGTTATGATGTTTAAAAATGTATCAATGTGTGCCACAAAGCCACACCGGAGGAGGACGAGAGCGCGAGGACCACATGGTGATGCTGTTTAGGTTTAACAGCAGTGATGTGTCCTGTTTTAGTAACAAAGCTGAGATGTGCATCAACTGTGTGTTCACGAGTAAATCACACATGTTAACACAGGACGGATCATATTAATGAAAAAAGTTCAGAATGACTGTATGCACATATATATCCACTACAGTTACCTGGTAAGGTGACCAGGTAAGCTGTCACCTGCTCTTCAGCCTGACACATGCTTTGACCTCTTACGAGACCAGAGTGGGATTTTTTGGGTCTGTTTTGACAAACATGAGGGGAAATGCATTATAACGGAGCCACAGAGCTGGGTTCACGTTACAGGGGGGAATTAAACTGAGTGAGCTGTTTTTTAATCGGTTTTATGGTCCAGTGAACATCGTGTGCTGTTCATCATTTTCAGGATGTTGATGATTATTAGGCTGCCAATCAAACCTGGAATATTTCTTCCTCCTCAGATTATATTTTAATTGTTAATTTATTTCCTTGCCAATGTTGAGCACTAAGTGTAATTGGATTTGTTAAGCAGCTGGAAACGATGCAGCTGCTTGTGTGCAGTGTGCTGTTTGTGCGTCATGACGGCTCCGATTCACATCAGTCAAAAATAAAAGCGTAACACTGCAGAGTGTGAGACACGACTGTGGTTCGACTCACCTGGACAACAACAAAAAACCTAACACGTGTGTGTGTGTGTTCACCTGCTGCTGCCCGGAGCGTGGCTCGGGGTGTGAAGGTGAGGAAGAAGAGCAGTAAGAGGAAGGCCCCTCAGTGACAGACTGAGAGGGTGAAGCAGAGACACACGACTGCAGCAGTGCCATGCAGAGCGCACACAGAGACAGCAGTTTGCAGGAAACACAGAGGGAAGCAGAGGAAGCAGCAACAAGCAGGTTAGTAAGAACAACAGTCGAGTAACAGCAGGAACAGCAGTGCTGGGGAGTTTTAATACACATGGATTACAAACGTGGAAGAATCAAATATTCAGTGGTTTTCAGATTTCTGCACATCTCTTAAATGATTGAGACGGTTTAAGTGCAGTGAAAGTGAGGCTGGTGTAGTCTCCCAAACACTGATCCCAGGTCAGAGGTCAAACAGAGCAAAGCAGGAGAGTGTTAGACGAAGCAGAAGCCGGTTCAGCAGGTGGAAGAAAAAAAAAAAGTCTTTATGAATTATGAATTTAAAAAAAAAAAAAAAACCCACCACAACTAGCATTTTTCTCATTATATTTAATAGTGAGTAGTGTTGGAGTGAAAATCAGAAGCCAAGCTAACGCAGGCTGAAGCGGTCAGGTCTGTGTGTTTTTCTATTATGTGATTGATGACCGGTTAAAGTTTTATAATAGCAGCGTTAATGCACGACTAATATCACGGTGTCGCAGAGCGCTGGGTTACAACTCTGAAAATAAAGCACAGATTCCCTCTGGGCTGTGTTTCAGACGGAGGTACAGATGAAAGCACATCCCAAGCTTTCAGCACGATCTCCACTGTCACACATCACAAACATACTGTCATTTTGTTCATGTGCTAAATTACTAGCACAAACACACTGACTATATATAATCTTACATCACACTGGGGAGCTAGTGCTGTAGCTCAGGTGGTAGAGCAGGTCAGCTACTGATGGGAAGGTTAGTGGTTCGATCCCTGGCTCCCCTACTCTGCATGCCAAATATCCTTGAGCAAGATATTAACCCCAAGTAGCTCTCTGATTGGGTGAATGAGGCATGTTGTATAGAGCGCTTTGAGTACTCATATATATATATATATATATATATATATATATATATAAAAAAAAAGAATCAGTCCATTTTATTATCTTTGCTGAAAAAACATCAGCACCAATGGACACCTTCCCGCTCTGTTTTTGGATATTTAATTAATGTTGTAATTTCTCTTTGCACAGCACGAGAATGAAAATCATCTTATTTAAAGTATATATGTGTACATGCAGCTGGATAGTGTAGTGGTAGGACCTTTGGAGAAGTGGCAGGTTCACCCCGGGGGGCGCCTGTATCCAGTGAGCGTCCTGATCGAGAGAGATAAATATGAAGTCTTGATGGCGAAACAGCTAGTAGCTCTTTATTTGGAAGACGGGATTGCTCTCACGGCTAGAGTTTGAGGAGGTACAGCACACATGCTACGGCAAGGGGGAGATATCATCACCCCCACCTGATACCAGGATCGCTGAGCGCGTTGCCCTTTAGTCACCATCAAGTGCAGTCCACTGCTACATGACTTTTTTTCTTTCTCTATTTTATGTTACTGTATGTTACACCACGTGTGGCTTCCAGTTAACAAACACACAGGATTCATCATCAACAGAATTCACTGGTTTATTTTCTTGGCATCTGTTCTCAGAGCCGCGAATTTTGTTACCTGCAGGGTCTCTGGGGGCATCGGCGACGGGGATTTGGACTGGTAGGCATCCTGAGAGATGAAGCCAGAGTCGTGTGAGGAGATTGAAGAGAGGCGGGCAGGTGTCTGCTGGGGCAGCACCGAGGAGGAAGAGGAGGAGGAGGCGCGATAACGGAAGTGGGAGGTCGGGGAGTGACAGTGTGAGCCGCTGGAGCGAGAGTCGCTGCTGTTCACGCTGTTCAGGCTGCTGTGGGGCAGACGGGAGGAAACAGATGTCATATACTGGTTTTTCTGTTTTAAAATCTCAGCCCATCAGATGAAAGACTGAGCAATGAACCCTGAAAATGAGTCAGACAGATGAAATACGGTGGATGATTCAGATTTTAAGAAGTGTTGACACCTCTGATTTTTCCAAGATCCATCATTTTCAAATAATTTCACAGAGACCTTTGAAGGAGACCCTTAATGGCAGAGACAGTGGACTTTACAAGAACTGGATCAACACAATGACTTGATGATCCCCTTACATCTTTAAATATATGTTTAATAAGGCCACGATTCTCAGGGTCCTACATTATAAAAATCAGCATTGCTTCCTTTTCCTTTCACATTAATAAACCCAAAAACATCATCATTTTTGTGAAATTAGACATGGTGGTAAAATAACATTTACTGGAATCACTTCTCTTTAATAAATCGAAACTTTCAAAAATCAATGATTTAAAATAAGCTGCAGTTCCGCTTGTTAACCACAGGGAGGCAGCAGAGGAGCCACATAACGAACCTGCACATGCTGGACTTCCTGGATACGGTGGTGCTTGGTGATGAGGGAGGAGTTTGGTAGGACCAGGTGCACTCGGAGCCCTTCAGGTCTACGATTACCTGGAGAGAGAAAAATGCGGTGAATCATCTCTGATGTTTCTGTGAAGGTGTCTGTGTGCAGTCAGGTCAAAGGAAGGAGTGTTTACTCCGTGTCGAGGTTACCACTGACTGTAAGATCAGCAGGTAGAGCGAGTGAAGGTGTACTGAACTGCTGTGGAAGGAGAGGCAGGTGAGTGTGCAGGTGATTAGTCTGTATCGTGTAGTAATTATGGACTGGGGCATTAGTTTAGGGGCAGATATTTGATCAGGGTGCGTATCCTGGAGGCCTCGAGGGGGGAAGGGTCTAAAAAGCCAGCGCTTCTTTTCATCAGGTTCAACTCAAGCCTGTTTTTGGCTTCATGTCAGATGCACATATTCATTAATACCTGATTTTAATGAAAAACCCTTTTGTAAGAGTTTAATCAGAACAGAACAGGGCTGAAACTGAAACATTTATAATGGAGGACAAATTGTTTAATCGTGTGGTCACATGAACCCCCCCCCCCCAGCGGCATGAGTACCTGCTCACTGGAGGCAGGCAGCTTGTGCGGGTCTATGGTTAGCATCTTCAGGTCGTCTGTCAGCGTCTGGAGGTGCGTAATCTCCCCCAGCATGGACATCTCCTCCTCCTGAGACACACAAACATTCATCAGCTGCAAATTCTACACAAAAACAGCTTTGAGACCGATACGTCATCACAGCAGCTGCTCCACAGGAGGTTTGAAGAGCGAGCTGCAGCACAGAAGGTGTAGGAGTCGATGTTCATCAGAGATTTAGATTTGGATTGCAGCTGCTGACATCCAGCAAAGCATAAACATGCAAATCTAAAGGGGCCATGTGTTTCTTCAAAGGCTTGCAGAGCTTCTGCGTAACTCTGGTTAGGACTCCAAACATCTTTCTGTCTTGTGCATAAACAGTTTGAATGCATCACTGACCACGACAGGCCGCAGCATGGACACGAAGCAGCAAAAGCGACTCCTCTCCTCCACCAACGCCCTCCTCACCGCCTGCTTCTCCGTCTCCTCCAGCAGCAGGTACTTATCGCTGACGTCCTGCATGGCGCTGTCCAGCTGGGGCTGCAGGTCTCCACGGCCTGAACACAAACACATACCTCACTGCATCCAATTTCAACTAGGAACAGCAAGAAGACTCCCACAACCACTTGCCAACCAGTTGGAGAATAGTCATTTTCCTTCCCATTTTCTTTAAGGCATAAAATAGCATAAAAAGAAAGAAAATAGGGGCTATGTGCAATAAAACGTAACTAAAAATCATAACGATACACAAAAAAAGAAAACAAACATTAAACTAATTTCTCAAAATGCTGATTTAAACTTTAGCAGCCACCCAAAGGTAAAATCAGAGTTTTCATAACTCTCTCCTGTAGACCTACACACGAGCAGAAGAAGAGTTTCTGCAGAAATCAGTTCAGTCCATCTTGGCTCAGATCAACAAACTCCACACAGAACTAAAGAAGAGGCAGCCTCACAGCTGCAGTCACATTATCAGCCATGTGTGAAATCCAGAAGTTTAGCTACAAACAGCAGAGCCTGCTCTGAGACTACAATCACTCAGTCGCTTCAAAAACAACAGTTAGAGCCTCCCACAAACCATTAACCACATTAAAGTTTTAAACGAGTCTTTTCTCTCTGGCGATCAGTCAGCCCATCCCGCCTGAAACAAACAGACCACTGGAATCCCACTGAAAACACATTAATAATGTTTGGAAATTGCTGCTTTTATGAAATCGTAACAGGTTTATTTTTAACTCTGTCCACATGTCTCAACTCTTCCTCACTCCAAGTCTTTACTGAAGCGGTTTCACACTTGACACAGAAGATTAAACTGATTTCACGTGTCGACACGACCATTGTGACATGAGCTGGATGAACTGGAGTCTGTATCATGCTTTAATCACATCTCCCACAGCGACTGTAATTGGATTAGTTCATGTACTTTGTGACACAGAGCAACACTGAACCATTGTTTCATTGACTGATCGAGAGCAGCCATTGTGGGTGGGGGTTTCCCCGAGCGTGTTTGGGGGTCTTTCTGTGCTCTGGTGAATTCACACTGGAAATGTCTTCAAATCATGTCTGAGTTGAACACGAGTATAAGGCAACTTCATCCCTGGTGAGTCATTACTACATACAGGCGTGTTTTACTCTTTGCTTCCATTTGCCTGCGTGCTACGAAACAGGATTTAAGGCTTAGCGAAGGAACTCCAGGTTTAACCCTGAGATTTCCATATTTTGAAGATGGTTCACAACTTCTGCTGCAGACCTGACCACCTCCAGATCTACCGACCAAAGGATTCTCTGAAAAACAGCATCAGATCTTTATAAAAAAAAGAAATCCAGAGTCTTAAACGCAGCTTTATTCCTTCTTTGTTTGTCTGTTGGCTGAAAGCAAGTTTAAAACTTGAAAATGAATACAGTGGCACGGACCTAAAACAGGCCACCTGGGTCTTCCAAGGCTGTTGAGTCAGCAACGAAGAGTTGAAACTGCATGGAAACTCTCCCCGGGTATCTTTCTGCACTGCTGTATTATGTCATGAATGCATTATGCAATAGTGAATTCTTTCCTTGTTGGTTTCTACGTCACCCTCAGCCCACAGCCACACTTTATAGGATGTTCGCTTGTCAACAGCTGCATTGGTGTGTTCTCTGTTAGTGATGGATCTGAAATGGTTGCTGACCAATTAACCATCACAGCTTCTTGCTGAAATATGCAAATAGTTCTCAAAACAAACTGCTTTTAGACGACTTCCTGTCATGTCCGGTGAACAGTTTTTTAAACCGTTATGTGGCGTGACATGACTCACTACCATGGACACAAGTTCACTTTGATTCATCTGCTTCCTTAAACGCTCACAGGAGAACAACATCAGAGTTGATCCATCAACACCTGGTGCCCATCCAAAGTTCTTATTTGACTAGAATTTGTTAAAAACTCGGACAGCGCCATGAACTGCTTGTATCCGAGGCCCGCAGCGGCACAGAGCAGGCAGACTAACACTCAGTGTTTTCATGACTTTGTTGTCATGACAATACGACATGACAGATCAGACTGAAAAATGCCTGCAGCAATTTTCTAAACCTCAAAGCGACATTCACTTTTGTGCGAAAGATCACATTTAATCAGCTAATTTCACTCCTAACAGCTGCTGTTTTTCCCCCTTCAGACAGTGCTGTGGGGTTCAGTTTCTCCACTTTAAAGCCATCGTTTGGTAATCTCATCTTCTGGATTTGAGGACAGACATAAACATGCAATTAAAGTTCCTCATTCCTCCAGTGAGATCCGAGGCCGGCTTCTGTGGTCGGGCTGATAGACGGGACAACGAGCGCCGTCTCTCTGTAAGAATTTTCCAAGCACAGGCTTCGGTGATAAAGAGGAAAGAAATGGTGAAGACTTGCTTCCAGAAATGTGAACGTAATTCCAGGTTTCCCACAGAATTCAAACAACAGGATGTCTCGGGCAGAACATCGCTCTGATGTTCTTGTTTATCTCACGATCTCCTCCTTTTTTGTTTGTCTAAATCGAGGCATTCCTGTATGCTTTCTTTTCTCCTCATCCTCGTGTCCTCTGCTGGCCTTTATGTAGTGTTTTCACTACAGCACAAGGTCAAACTGAGAAGTCCCACAACCTCAAAACAACTGAGTTTTTTGCAAGGCTGTGCACTATTTACTCATTCCAAAGGATTGGACTGTCAACATGGAGCTCTGCTGTAATGCAATCAGGGGTCTGAGTGAGAACATTTACCAAAGCTAATATATTTCTGTGTTTGTCTTTTTTCTCTTTCGGCTGTTTGAGGTCTTTCTGTCCCCTCTCCTCCTCCCCTCGTCGGTCGCTGCAGATGGCTGCCCCTCCCTGAACCTGGATCTGAGGTCTCTTCCTGTTAAAAGGGAGTTTTTGCTCCCCACCTTTGCCAAGTGTGACTCATAGGACATCACCTGGTCATTGAGGTTCTCTCTCTCGCTCTCTCATTGTAGAATTTTACTTTCTCTTTAATTTCCTTTTGGATAATTGTTTTGGGAACTGATTCAATAATAATTCAGATGGAAGTGGCATGAGTTTAAATACCTGGGGTCAAACACCCAAAGCAAAAGGTCAATGCACAACAGAGTGCAGGTAAGGTGGAGTGGGTGGAGACAATTGCCCAGGTCTCTCTTGGAAATGAGATAAATGGATAAATAAAGGATGATAAGTGCTAGAGGTGATTTGTGTCAGAAGGACGGCAGCAAGAGGAAAAGGGAAGATTTACAAAACGGTAGTGACCTGGAAAAATAAAACGACAGGAGACCGAGCTAAAGATGTCAAGATTATCATTGGTAGTGACCACGATGGATAAGATTAGAAATGAGTACATCAGAGGGACAGCTCAGGCAGTTTGGAGATTAAGTCATAGAGGCAGGGCGGAGATGGTTTGGACCAGAGGAGGGAGAGTGGAAATACTGGGCAAAGGATGTTGAAGATGGAGCTGCCAGGCCGGAGGAAAAGAGGAAGACCTCAGAGATGATTTGTGGATGTAGTGAAGGGGCCGTGCAGAGGGTTAGTGTAGGGGGAGATGGAGGTCTGCGGACGTGACCTGTGAAGGGAGCAGCCAGAAGAACTGAGCCATGGTGCATGTCAGCACATGAATAAAACAAGAACATTATTTCTTTTGTACCCCGGACACCTGCAGTTGCCACGTTTTTAATTTCTTACCTATACAGTATAAATGGATATAAAACACATCCACATATTTGGATTTAAGAGAGATATGAAAACAAATTGGTGGAAACTACAAGAGTGGATTTTCAAACAGCAACAACTCCAGGATCCCATATGATACTGTAATAAACCTATAGAGGACCCTAACACCCAGCACAACATGGCGGTGTCTATGATGGGGCACAGGAGCTCCCCTCACACATGACCCACTGCTTTACACCAGCTGTGCTTTGTATCAACAGTTTGTCTTTCACCTTTTCCTGTTTAAACTTGATCCATTTCGAGTTCCCGTGCTCAAAGCCAGCACTATAAATAAAACCCTTTCTTAAGGTGGTTTCCCTCAATCTTTTTCTCATAACATTAACTCTTACTCATCAGAGCTTTCCCTTCATTTCTCAGTCTTCAATCCTCTGTCATTACATTCATTTCATTCCAGCACAAGTTCCTCCACCTCGTTTTTTCCCCTTCCTTGAAACTTCTCCATGTCCTCTTCCCTCGTGACATCCACTCCAGTGCAGAGGGAGTTTCCTCTCGTGCAGTAATAACAGGCTGGGAGGACCTGAGGACCGAAGCAGTCTGACCACATCTGAGGTTCCTCTGGGGTCAACCCTGGGTCCTGTTTGTTTTGTCTTAGAAGCTCAATTCAAAGCTGGAAACCATCGAGTCCTTTGTCGGCAGCAACAACAAGCTTTTGTTTCCAGTCATAATAAGGCTCGTTTCAGTACGATCACTCAGACGGGGACTACTTGTTCTAAAAGCAGAGGCTGTTTTGGTGTTTACTCGTAGTCCTTTGGAGTTCAGCAAGCAGAGCAAAGCAGTAATATTGCCACATCACATTCATGTAATTCCACTGGATTTCATGCTATCCTAAAAGTTATTTTACAACAATTCAGTCAAGTCCTTTATTAAACAGAAAAGCTAAGAGTCAGCAGTCATGGTATCAGCTCTCTGAGCCTGCACTGAAGAGGCTTACTCTGCTTTAACAGCCTGACCCTGGAAGATAAATTCATCATCTACTAATGTGAATGATGGAAAACATATCCTGGAGTCACTGCATTCAGACAGACCACTGATATCTTCTCTGTTATAGCTCTCATAACCTCCACATGAAATTCAGATCCAGCTAAAACAGAAGTTGATCTTTGCTCTCTGAGCAGGTTTGAGGTCCATGGTTGCAATCGCAGTGTGCACAGGGTGCTATACTGTACATGTACTGTGTTCACTGCTGTTAGATGGAGCTGAAGAGGACGGCGCTAACGAGGACTTCCAGGTCGCCATCTGAAAATGGCATCAGCGTGGAAGCTATGCCCGAGAAGATGATGCTGAACAGGAGCTCAGCTCATTTTAAATTAGTAAAGGCTTTTGATTCTCATGGAGCTGTTTTCCAAACTTTTTCTGGATAACCTATACAGCTCTGTCAGCGTCCGTTCATCCGCCCGCCCTCTTCTGCTAATCTGAAGTTAGGTCATGGTGACGGCACCCTAAGCAGGATTTTCCACACCCAAACTTTCCAGTTCCTTCTGGGGGTTCCCAAAGCATTCCTAGTCCACATGACATAAGTAATCTATCCAGCTCGAACCACCTTAACTGGCTCCTTTTGACTCTCCAGGAGCAACAGCTGTACTCCTCTGGATTCCTCCAGGTGCCCGGAGCTCATCGCCCTATCGCTAAGCCCGAGCCCGCCCACCCTACAGATGAAAGGACGCTTTCACACCTGTAGTTTGTTTACTCTGAATCAGCTGAGGCGTTTGTAACTTTGTAGCATTTACCATGTTTTTAACGTTTAATTTAAACAGACTAAACACTACAGGTGTGAAAACACGCTAATCTGGAACACGTATATTCACAGCTTTACTCTTTCAGTCATCACCCAGACTCTATGACCAGAGGTGACGTGTAGATGGACCAAAAGATACCCTTCTGGGCTCGGCGCTCTTCACCAATCCAATGCTCTCCGACTTCCCATCACATGTGAATAAGAGTCCAAGATGTTTGAACTCCCTTGCTTGACTGAGCCTCTCCACAGCCCCACAGGGAGCATTTGAACATTTGGTGCTGTCGTCTGCTGTCGTGTGTTGTGTTCGGGGCTGAGTCACACTGGTTAACAGTTTTACTGAACGAGCCATGAAAATATTTCCTTTGAAGACTCTCGTTCAGTGTGCCTCCAGTCTTTGTCGTGTGAGTCACACAAACATCTACACAGCGTGGGAACACGTTTCAGCCGACCAAACTGGGCTGGATGTGTTAGAGTGCGACCGTCGCACAATCCTCTAACCTCGCCCTCCGGATTATTGTCGAGAAGTTTAACGGACTCTTTTTTTATTATTCACATATTAAAACCACACTCAGATGAAACATTGGAGACGTAAAAATGGAAAACACCAGTCGCCTGAGCCTTATGCATTATTGAGAAGAGCAAGAAAGGTGGATAGATGGGTGTGTACTTACCGAAAACATCAGCTGGACGAGCAAAGCATGATGGGACGCCAAAGGAAACAAATAAAAACATGGTATTAGCTTTTACATCTGCACATTGCTTCATGCAGCTACAGCCCATAAAACAACTACTGACTGAATTTTCCCACAAATACCACAAACTGTTTCATTATTACTGAATCACAGCAAAATATCGCAGCCCCTCAAAGCAGCACTCTTCATGCAGTGAACCCACACATGAACACAACTCAGAGAACAAACCTTTCTTAGCTTTCTTCTGCAGCTTCAGAGTGTCCGATGATCTCTTCTTGATCTCCTGACGTGCTTTCTTGTACTCTGGAGAGGAAAACGCACACAAACACAGTGTGAATGCAAACTGTCCGTGAAGTTTGAGATGTATGTAGAGGTTTGTGTGTGTGTGTGTGTGTGTGTGTGTGTGTGTGTGTGTGTGTGTGTGTGTG